>CAUYLG010053535.1:0-24924 GCA_963573385.1 Cacajao melanocephalus | reverse complement strand
CACCTGTCGTCTTTGTAATTGCTGACTTTCAGATTGGGTCTGAGTGGACGTCTGGCTTGTTGGTGATGAAGTTTTTTCTGTTTCTTAGTTTTCCTTCAGCAGACGCCCTTTCCCCACAGAGCTAGGCCTTCCCTGGTTCAGCTGTGCTTACTGTGAAACTCTCAGTCCTCAGCACTTCCAATTGCTGTTCTCCTTGTGGGAACGGGACCAGCTGAGCCCGACTCAAGGGGCACCCAGTTGCATATACTCCACACTGAGAAGCGCTGCGCTGCGCCAGGGCGCAGGCAAAACAGCTGCGCCGGCCAAGAGTCGCGCTGGCGACCCGTGTGGCTCCTCCACCGGGAATTTCCCAGTTTGTGTTCCACAGAAATTCGTCTGAAATTGCGGTGTCCACTCGCTCTCTGTGCTTTCACTGGGAGCTAAAATCCTGAGCTGTTGTTAATCCGCCATCTTGGATCTCTCCCCAGAAAAGGTTTTTGATATAATTCAACATCCTTCATGTCAAAATCTCTTGACAAACTAGGTATTAAAGGAACATATTTCAGAAATAGTAAGAATCATCTATGAAAAACCCATAGACAACATCATACTGATGGGCAAAAGCTGGAAGCATTCTCCTTGAAAACTAGCAGAAGACAAGGATGCTCTCCATATCCACTCCTATTCAACATAGTATTGGAAGTCTTGGTCTGAGCAATCAGGCAAAGGAAAGAAATAAAGGACATCCTAATAGGAAGGGAGGAACTCAAACTATCCCTGTTTGTAAACACGATTCTATATCTAAAATACCCCATAGTTTCAGCCCAAAATCTCCTTCAGCTTATAAATAACTTCAGCAAAATTTTGTATTACAAAATCAGTGTAAAAAATCACTAGCAGTCCTATATACCAACAACAGCCAACCTGAGGGCCAAATCAGGAATGCAATTTCATTCACAATTGCCAGAAAAAGAACAAAATACCTAAGAATACAGTTAAACAGATAGGTGAAAGATGTCTGCAATGAGGATTACAAAACTCAAAGAAATTAAAGATGATGCAAACAGTTGAAAAAAATTACATGTTCACGAATAATAAGAATCAATATCTTTAAAATGGCCATACTGCCCAAAGCATTGTACAAATTCAATGCTATTTCTATAAAAATACCAATAAAATTCTTCACAGAAATAGAACCAAAAAAACCTATTTTAAAACTTCTATGGAAACAAGGAGCTCAAATAGACAAGGCAATTCTAAGCCAAAGAACAAAGTTGAAGATATGACATTACATGACTTCAAACAATACTACATGGCTAAAGTAACCCCAAAAGCATGGTATTGGTTACTGTAGGGTTTGAAGTCAGTATGGCTACAGCAACAAAAACAGACACATAGACCAATGGGACAGAATAAAGAGCCCAGACAAAAGGCTACACAGCAGAATTGAAGATCACCTGATCTTCAACAAAACTAACAAAAACAAGCAATGGGGAAAGGACACCCACTTAAATAAATGGTACTGGGAGAACAGGCTAGCCACATGCAGAAGATTGAAACTGGACTGCTTTCTTATACCATATACAAAAATCAATTCAAGAACTCATGGGTACAAAGAAGGGAAAAATGGACACTGAAGCCTACTTCAGGGTGAAAGGTGAGAGGAAAGCAAGGAGCAGAAAAAATAGCTATTGGGTACTAGGCTTAGTACTTGGGTGACAAAGTAATCTGTATAAGAAACTCCCATGATATGAGTTTACCTGTACAACAAACCTGCCCATGTATGCCTCAGCCTAACATAAAAGTTAAAAAGAAATTCTTTTAAGTAATTTAATGCTTTAAAAATAAATAAAGGCCTTTGTAGTAGAATGTCTAAACTTTTTTTTGTACAGACTATCTTTTTTTAATAAAATACAGATTTGAATGACTACTTCGTATAGTTATTACTAATGCCAAATTGAAAAATCTATGAGTAACATAAATGATAGGGTAACTGATAAGAGTGAAACACTCACAATCATATATAACTCCTAGTAGTATCATTATCATTACTAAAAAAATCAACATTATATAACATTGTCCCAATTTGCTTTCTTTTGGTCTAAATATATTAGTTTATTTTATGGCAAACCTATAGAAACATTTTATTAATGTCTGTCTTAGTACTTTCAGGATGCTATAACAAAATATCTTAGACTGGGTAATTAATGAACAACAAAAATTTCTCACAGTTCTGGCTGGGAAATCCAAGATTGAGATGCCAGCAGATTCACTCCCTGATAAGGACTGATTCTCTCCTTCTAATGTGGCACTTTCTCATTGAAGCTTCACACGATGGAAGAGAGATAGAAGGTCAAAGCAGTCCCCTCCCCCTCTTTTACAAGGACACTAATTCAGAGCAAAGCCTTCAAAATTTAATCACCTTGTAAAAGCCCCACACTTAAAACTGTTGCATTAGTGAATAGGTTTCAAAATATGAATTTTGGGGAAACAACATTCAGACCATAACTACACATTAGAAAAAGCAAATATGCAATTCCTAGCTCATATAAAACATATTTATTACATTTACAGAAATAATAATTTAATTTTTATTGTTTTCAACTATTTAAGTTCAAGGTGTACATGTGCAGACTTGTTGCCTAGGTATATTGTGCATTACTGTCACTGGAGTTTGGTGTATGAATGATGCCGACATCCAGATAGCACAGTTACCAATAGTTAGTTTTTCAACTCTTGTTCCCCTCACCACCACTCTCCCTTATCTAGTAGTATGCAGTGTCATTTGTTCTAATATTTGTGTTCTTGTGTGCTCAATGTTTAGCTTCTACTTATAAGTGAGAATATGGGGTACTTGTTTTTCTGTTCATGTATTAATTCCCTTGGGATAATGGGCTACAGCTGCACACAAGTTGTTGCAAAGGACAGGATTTATTTTCTTTCTTACGGCTGCATAGTATTCCCATAGTATTCCGTGACATATGTGTACCACATTTTCTTTCTAACTCACCATTGATGGGTGTCTAGGTTGATTCCACTACTTTGCTATTGTGAATAGTGTTGTGATGAACATACAATTGCACATGTCTTTTTGCTAGACTGTTTTATTTTCCTTTGAGTGTATACCCAGTAGATTGCTGAACTAAATGGTGGTTCCAAGTTCTTTGAGAAATCTTCAAACTGCTCTCCATAGAGGTTGGACTAATTTACATTCCCACCAACAATGTATAAGCATTCCTTTTTCCCCACAACCTTACCAGCATCTGTTGTTTCTTTTTGACTTTTTAATTATAGCCACTCTGACAGGAGTGAGATGGTGTCTCATTGTGGTTCTGATTTGCATTTCCCTAATGATCAGTGATCTTGAGCTTCTTTTTCCATATATTTGTTATCTGCATGTCTTCTTTTGAGAAGCGTCTGTTCATGTCGTTTTGCTCATTTTTTAATCAGCTTATTTGTCTTTTTACAGATTCAATGCTATTCTTTTCAGACCACCAATGTAATTTTTTACAGAATTAAAAAAAATTAAAATGGAACCAAAAAACAAAAACAAAAAAAAGGCCAAATAGCCAAAACAGAATGGTACTGGTACAAAAATAAATACATAGACCAATGAAACAAGATTGGTCTATGCAGGCTCACTTTTGGTTCCCATATGAAGTTTCAGGTGTTTTTTTCCAGTTTTGTGAAGAGTGTCATAGGTAGCTTGATGGGGATAGCATTGAATCTATAAATTACTTTGGGCAGTATGGCCATTTTCACAATATTGATTCTTCTTACCCATGAGCATGGAGTATTTTTCCATCTGTTTGCGTCCTCTCTTATTTCCTTGAGGAGTCATTTGCAGTTCTCCTTGAAGAGGTCCTTTACATCCTTTCTTAGTTGTGTTCCTAGATATTTTATTCTCTTTGTAGCAATTGTGAATGGGAGTTCACTCTTGATTTGGCTCTCTTTTAGTCTATTATTGGTGAATAGGAATACTTGTGATTTCTGCACATTGATTTTGTATCCTGAGACATTGCTGAAGTTGCTTATCAGTTTAATGAAATTTTTGGGCAGAGATGACAGGGTCTTCTAAATATACAATCATATAAGGGGTATTCAATTAGGAAAGGAAGAAGTCAAATTGTCTCTATTTGCAGATGACAATGTCCTCTATTCTTTTGAATGCATGCCACTTATCCCAAAGAGACATTATCTTTTCAAACTACCACTACCTAATTGTTTCCAAAAACAAGTCTCAATGTTATTTGTCCTTTAATTATCATGATGCCAACTGATAAGGAAAATGGTGTTTCACTAAATCCAAAGACTAAATGTGGAGATATTATTTGGATTGAAAGACTTGTTTACATTTAATACAGTCCTAAGTCTTTGTTAAATTGTTCTCATTTTCTTGCAACATAGTTGCCACCCTAAATTGTTTGCTGAATAAGAAAAATTCAATGGTGTTCCACAGAGCCTAGTTTACAGTTGCAAAGATACTCCTCTAAATTTCCTGATAAAACACTACATACTTTATCTAACAAAATGACAAAAAACATCATTTGAAAGAAGTAAGTATGAAATAGAACTGATTATCAGATTTTTACTATAATTGATTATGAATAATTAATTGTAAGTGCATATTTATTTAACCCAGTTATCAATACAGGGTGAAATCTGTGATGCCATTCACCACTTTATACACATGTGCTTTTATGAATCTCTAAAATTCCATTTGCTCCTCATTGTGATAACTTCTGGAACTCAGACTCTGTCATTAAAAACATCTCCTATGCCTTCAAACATTTCCTGAATATATCCTCACTTTTTAAAATATAAAATTCAATTATTTCTTATGATTAAATCTACAATATATTTTAAATTCACTTTTGTACATAGTATGAGATACAGGTCCAATTTTATTCTTCCACATGTGGATATACAATTTTCCTGACATGATTTATTGAAGAGGCTATCTTTTCTCCATTTTGGGTTCTTGGCACCTTTAGCAAAGATAAATTGACCAGAAATGCTCAGATTGATTTTTTGGCTCCCTATTTTGTTCCATTGGTCTACATGTCTGGTTTATGCCAGAATCATGGTATTTTGATTATTATTGTTTTTACTGAAATCAGGTAGTGTGGTGCTGCATCTTTGTTCTTTTTACTCAAAATGATTTGGCTATTTAGAGTCTTGTGTGGTTCCATAAAAATATAGAGCCTTTTCTCTAATAGTTTTTTTATGACATTGTTAGGCTTTTCTATGTATAAAAGTGTATTATCTGCAAATGGAGACATTTGATTTCTTCCTTTCCTCTTTAGATGCTTTTTATTTCCTTTTTGCCTAATTGCTGTGGCTAGGACATTAAGTACTATATTGAACAGAAGTGGCAAAAGTGGACATCCTTGTCTTGTTTTTAGAAGAAAAGCTTTCAGGTTTTAGATTAAATATAATATTATCCTGGGGCTTGTTGTATACTAAAAACTAGCAACTGTAAAACTACTGGAAAAAAGCCCCTGCACTTTCGTCACATGTACCCCAGAACTTAAAATAGAATAAAAAAAAGTTTAAAAAAGTGGTACATATAAACTATGAAATACTATACAGCTACAAAAAAACCCTGAAATCATGTCCTTTGCAGCAACATCTATGTATCTGGAGGCTTCTAAACTAAGCAAATTAATGCAAGAACAAAAAGCCAAATACTTCATATTTTCATTTATAAGTGGGAGCAAAACTTTGAGGACTCACGGACATAAAGATGGCAACAATAAACCCTGGGATTGATGACAGGGGGAGGGGACTAAGGGCTGAAAAACTAACTGTTGGGTACTGTGCTCACTATCTGGGTGATGGGATCATTTGTATCCCAAACCTCAGCATCACACAATATACCCATATAAGAAACCTGCACATGTACACCCTGAATCCAAAATAAAATAAAAGTTGAAAAAAAAAAAACCTACTGGAAGAAGCCTTGAGAAAAAAAAAAGTTTCTTGGCATCAATCTGAACAATAACTTAAAAACTATAATGCCAAAACCACAGGTAACAAAAACAAAGTAGACAAATGGGATGATCTATTGAACCAAAAACTTCTGCATAGAAAAGAAAACAATTGGCGATGTGAAGATATAATCTACAGAATGAAAACCAAGATTTTCAAACAACCCACTGATAAAGGATTTGTAACCAGAATATATAAGGGACTCAACTCAAAGGAAAAATAACAAAGAATCTGATGAAAAAATGGGCAAAGTATATAAATAGGCATTTCTCAAAATAAGGCATATAAATGGCTAATAGATGTATGAAAAAAATGTTCAACATCACTAATCATCAGGGAAATGCAAATGAAAACCAAATTAAAAATGGGTTATCATGTTACTCCTGTTATAAAGGCTATTAATAAAAAGACAGATGATAATAAATGTTGGTAGGAATGTGGAGAAAATGGAACCCTTGCACACTGTGGGAATGTAAATTAGTACAGCCATGATGGAAAACAGTATGAGAGATCTTCAAAAAATTAAAAATATAACTAAGACATGATCCTGCAATCCCACTACTGGGTATATATCCAAAGGAAATAAAATAATGTTTTCAAAAAAATGTCTGGATTCTGATGTGTATTTTGGAATTATTCACTGTAGCTAATATATAAAACCAACTTAAGTGTTCACAAATGGATAAGTGGATACAGATAATGTGTATACACAATGGAATACTATTCAGTCACAGAAAGACAAATTCTATAACTTATGCTAACATAGATGAGCATAGAGGACATTTTACTAAGTAAAGTAAAGCAGACATAGCAAACACAGAAATGTGTCACTTATATGTGAAATATGAAAAATCAGAGGCCTCCAAGCAAAGAGTAGAATGGTGGTTATCAGGAGCTGGGGACAGTGATGAAGATATTTTGGTCAAAAGGTATTGAGTTTTAATTAGAATGAATGAATTCTAAGAATCTAAAGTACGGCTTAGTGATTATTATTATTAATCATGTATACCTAAAAATCACTAAAAGATTAACTCTAAATAGTCTCACCACAAAATATATAATTATGTGAGGTGATGAGAATGTTAATTTGATTGTGGTTATTTCAACATATATAGATATATCAAAACATCACATTACACATTTATACAATTTTTATTTGTTATTTATTCTTCAATAAAGCTGGAGAAAAGGAAAAAAATAAAAATTCTCTAAAGAAAAAGTAGGTTGGCTTCCACAACTGTCTTCTTATCACACTAGCCTGAAACTTGTAACCCACTGCCTCATTTAAAAATAAACATACAGGATATGTAGGCTCCAGGGCTTAATGGCGTAATGGCTCTCAGGCATCAGTGGCTTAATCAGGCTTTTAATTTAGCTGACATATTTATATTTAAATAAAATTGATAATAATAAAAATAACTTTCTTAAACAAATTCCATCCATATTGTTTTTCTGTCGTTGAATTTTTTATGCACACCTCACAAATTTCCGTCCTTAAAGAGAACAGATGCTTCCTTGTTCCTCTGTCTCTTCAGTCTCTTCCGAGTCCTGTTCCTCCCATCTTTCCTGACATGCTTTAGTTCTTTTGAAATATTGGCTCTAGTTTACACCAGCAACTAAACCTCTTTTTTACCATGATGCTCTCAGTTATTCTTTTAGTTCTGTTATTTTAGCACTTGCCTAATTGCACTTCTCTACACTATATTTCCAATTATTATTTAAAGTAGGATCAACATCCCTGAAAATAACTCATCTAGTGCCATAGCCACTCAGTTATCTAAGATTTTTACTAAGATCTCATCTTCCACTCAACTTCACTCACCAAATTCTATGATTATGCTCGATAATTGTCATTACCTATAATATAATTGAATAATTAAAACATCTATATTTATCAAAACTCTATAAATATAGATGTTTTAGTTATTCAATTATATTATAGGTAATGACAATTACCCATAATTGAAAAACTAAAACATCTATATTTATAGAGTCCTAAATTCTATAGTGTATTTCCTCTTAGTGCTATGCAGTCTAACAAAACTTCAAGTTACTGAAAGCTAGTTAATTTTATACTCTTTTACCATACATCAACTCCCTGCAATTCTTTACTTTCCTTTTATCTGATTGAGAGCTCATAATTCATCATTATATCCACATGCATTGCGCCCACAATTTCTTTACTCTCCAAGCCTCCTTCAAAGGAGTTAACTTACATTAAAAAGTACAAACTAAAAAATATCTGCCTGCTTTTTGATAAATTTAAAAAGCTGATTATGAGTAGGGAAGAAGAGGAAGAGAAGCAATAAGTGAAAAAGGGGGTGGGGAGTAGAGGATAATTCGTGTGAATCTTTTTGCCTGGAATTTGTAACTTCAAAAGACCCCTTGTAATTTCCTGGCAATCCTTCCATATTTTCATCATAAACCTAACTTATCAATCTGTGGTGGCTGACTTAAAACTTTTCACTTTCTCTGTTACAAATAGTCCCTATTCTTCATCTTCACTAATAACCATGCTTTTAGCAAAAGAATGACCTTATCTTTGCCCCTCCAAATAGGAAAACTTATTATATTATCGTTATTTATTAGCATGTATGAACTATCTCTGATCTTACCTAAAGCTAATCCTCACAACTGTGCCTCTACTCCCCACCACTCTACTCCTCTCCCCAAAGATTCTAGTGTCTCTCACCATTTCAAGGAATTACTCCTGAAATTACTTCTTTCTCCTAGATCTGTAAAAATATGGTTACGTTTTTTTCTCATTGTGTGTATCTATGCTGTAATGTCTTCTACCCTTGAAAATTTCTATATACTCCACTGAAATATTTGTTAAATGAGAGAATGACTAAATTAATGCTTCCTGGAAATCATTGTATCTTTTGATTCTAATGGCAAAGATAATCACATCGAATCCACTAATCCCATTCCCTCTACTCTCCTTTCCTCAAAAACTAATCTTTGGAAAAGCAAATATAATTTTTCAAAACTTTCAGGTTCCTACTTCTAGGAATGTCCTAATATGGCATTAAGCCTGAAGTAAAAGAAGAATAGTGTGCATTCATATTCTTAAATGATTTTCACTTACTTGACTGTGAGGACTTTGCTTTATGACATTTATGGCTACGGACACATATCTACTAACAAATTAATCCCCTAGAGATAATACAGACAGTCCTTGCTTTACCAGTGTAGAATAATAAAAATATAAGCTAAAAGCATGATAAGTGATCACAACAAACAATGGGAAAAACTATTGTTCCATGAGTTTTAAAACTGTTATAACAACATTGAAAACTCTCTTTTTATTGGCACATAATCTCAGGGAGGCAAAATATACTAAAAGCAATACTCGTTTTGTTTGCTGTAACTAAAAACATTAGAAGCATAGAGAAATTAATTTTTTGGTAAAAACATAAGAATGTTTTGGAAAAATTCTTGTCTTCTAATTATATTACTTGCAATACAGTGTAGGTAACTTTTCTTTTAAAAAAATGCATTTATTACACTTTAAGTTCTGGGGTACATATGCAGAACGTCCAGGTTTGTTACATAGGTGTACACATGCCATGGTGGTTTGCTGCATCCATCACCCCGTCATCTACATTAGGGATTTCTCCTAATGCTATCCCTCCCCAATCCCTGCAACCCCTTCTATCCATCTGGTAGCCACCCACCCTTGACAGGCCCCAGTGTGTGATATTCTCCTCCCTGTGTCCATGTGTTCTCATTGTTCAACTTCCACTTATGAGTGTTTGGTTTTCTGTTCTTGTGTCAGTTTGCTGAGAATGATAGTTTCCAGCTTCATCCATGTCCCTGCAAAGGACATGAACTCATTTTTTGTGGCTGCATAGTATTCCATGGTGTATATGTGCCACATTTTCTTTATCCAGTCTATCATTGATGGGCATTTGGGTTGGTTCCAAATCTTGGCTATTGTGAACAGTGCTGCAGTAGACACACCTGTGCATGTGTTTTCATAACAGAACAATTTATAATCCTTTGGATATATAACCAGTAATGGGATTGCTGGGTAAAATAGTATTTCTAGTTCTAGATCCTTGAGGAATCGCCACACTGTCTTTCACAATGGTTAAACTTATTTATACTCCCACCAACTGTAAAAGCATTGCTATGTCTCTACATCGTCTCCAACATCTGTTGTCTTCTGATTTTTTAATGATCACCATTCTAACTGACTTGAGATGGTATCTCAATGTGGTTTTGATTTTCATTTCTCTAATGACCAGTGATGATGAGCTTTTTTTTCATGTGTTTGTTGACTGCATAAATATCTTCTTTAGAAAAGTGTCTGTTCATAACCTTTGCCCACTTTTTGATGGTTTTTTTTCTTCTTGTAAATTTAAGTTCTTTTTATATTCTGGTTATTAGCACTTTGTCAGATGGGTATATTGCAAATTATTTTTTCCCATTCTGTTGGTTGCCAGTTCACTCTACTGATAGTTAATTTTGCTGTGCAGAGGCTCTTAAGTTTAATGAGATACCATTTGTCTATTTTGGCTTTTGTTGCTATCGCTTTTGGTGTTTTAGTCATGAAGTCCTTTGGGTACGTTTCCTACACCTTGGTGAATTTTCACACAATTTTCAAATTTAGATTAGATTTCAAGATTTTGTTTTTAGAGGTTTAAATGCCAAATAATATGTCCAATAGTTCCCTCAATGCTAACTTCTTAATGGCTTCAAATATCAGGGACATATTCATAAATTTTGTCATAACCTTCCTTATATAACTTGATAAGTGCACTGTCACTAAATTCTTTTGATAAAGACTATAGTCATTTCGAACTTCCCACCATTCACAATTTCTTCTATAACTCTACTAATGTTTTATTCAAATTTTTTCACTTCTAGTATCATCACTTTCATTTCTTTAATGATCTTTTATCCTTGTTGGCCAGATACCTCTTTCTATGATCAATTTGTATAAAACGTCATGTGCGTTTATTACTGGGAGATAAGAATATAATATAACCATGTCTTTTGCTGTCTGTACATGAACTTAATAATAGATTCACACGAACTAATTACTTATAGGCTTTTTTCTTATAGAAGTCATGTAATCGGTCACTAATCTTAATGCACAGGGTGATTTGTAGACAGAAAAGCTTGCAACAAAGTTTTATTTATGTAATTTCTCATAATTATAATAGTTCAAGAGCTGAAATGTGAACAGTATTGTGGGACCAGGGTTATTTCATTAAACTGCAGCAACATGCAAAGCCAAGATTGCCTTACTCAGTCATAATTTAGAAAGCTTTTTGCTATAGGGACAATATTGAAAATATTACTGCTATTTTTTTCATGATACACTAAAGGCATGTTGTATTCCTCCGAAATCTCAACTAATCACAAGGGGCAATAGAGTTTTATGGCATAAGCATCTTAATTTTCATTCTGGGCTGCAAGAATGTTGTCCTATTGTGGTAGATATGTCTCCATTTCCTACTCTTCTGCATGAAATCAATAGAATTTTAAAGTACAATATTACATAGTCTTTATGTTTTTATACAACCTTTTCACACATTGCTTTGCATAAAAGAAACATATAATCACTATAGGTGCCTAAAATTTTGGACCATGAGATTATTTTTAACAAGAGATTTTAAGCTTTAGGTTTACATTGAGAAACACAGTAAAAATAGTGCAGTTCACCCTTATAAGATGTTGAATAATTCTAAATTGGCATTTGACAGATCGCTATAACTTTCTTACAGCATGCAGTCCTCTGCCATTGGTGTTTTTAATTAAAATGTTTTAATAAATTATGCAAGAGGAGTAAATATGTAATTTTAATGATGTCAACATGAATTTCATTTCTAATGATGGGCAACTGTTTTCATTTGCACATTAGGGCAAGACAAAATTAGTGCAGTGAGAGGTACTTACCAAAAAAGTATAAATTAAATGCTGTCCCATTTTAGTCACATAAAAATGGTATAATTCTAAGCCTAAACGTTTGTTAGCTCTGTAATTGAATAGCACTGAAAGGCTGTGAGTTTGCAATCCAGAGTATGCAGAATACACATGCTGGGTATCCTTTTTCAAAAATGCTTGGGACCAGAAATGTTTTGAATTTTAAATTCCGTTTGGATTTTGAAATATTTGCATACATAAAAAATGAGATATCTTGGGGATGAGACTTGAATATCAACACAAAATTTGTTTCACATAATCTGAATGTTACACATTCAGATTCACATTCACATATGCGCTCCTTTTACACATAATCTGAATGTTATTTTACACAGTATATAAGATAATTTTGTGCATGAAACAGTTTTAACTGCATTTTGATTGTGACCCATCACATGAGGTCAGGTGTAAAATTTTTCACTGTTAACATTATGTCTGTGGCCAAACATGCAGATTTTGAAGCATTTTGGATTTTGAATTTTCATATTAGGGATGCTCAACCTGTACTTGCATTTATATGCTTTATGCTACCATCAAAATAAAATGGCATTTGAAGTTTTAAAAAAGATGTTGATCTTTGAAAATGTATCCTATAATCAATGACATTGATAAGATCTTATCTAAGGTTAATACTGAATGCAATACTTTATAATTAATTTTTAATGTACGAAGAGTATTTAACTACTTTTCAAAGATAAATTAGTCAAAATGCCCAAAACAATTTGGCTATATTAATTTCCTTGAACATTTTAAAATTATTTAATAATATATCTTATTTTCTAAGGTCTATCTTGAAAACTTAGCCTTCCAAAACTCTCAAACTACTTCTGGGAAAAAAAAACAAGTTATGCTTCTTCCTGGGTCTTTAGTGTCAATATTGTCTAAATCCTAAAAATCCAACGTTAGAAGCAACCTTGCATTTTTTACCCAGGGAGTTATTACTCTGTAACTCATCCACAATTGTTTACATGAAGATTTACTCTACTTAAAATACTGCAATGTCTACAGAGCTTTATCATGCTGTCTTAGACAAGGTCCATATAATGGTGAATATACAAAACTGTATTAAAATATGTGAACAGCTTTTCTGTATGAAGGAACGGTATTGGAAACACATCACTGGAAACTGGAAATTTTACCATTTACATGAAATTAATATAATTTCAGAGAGATTAAACTAAACCTACTGTATAGTTCATATTCTTAGTACCTAATTGTAGGGGTGCTGCTAAATATTTGAAAATAATAAAGAATCCTCAATAGTTCTACACAGAGGTTAGAAAAACAATATTTTCATGTTTTATTCCTTATATGCATAAAGAAATATCAAGAAATATATTGTGGTTTAACAATATTAAATAGTTGCTTAGTATATATGGCTCTAGCTTCATAAAAATACATTTCCAAAATCTAAAAATTAATTTAGTTTGATGTCAATGCTTATTAGTGGAATTTTCATTCTTATAAATGAAATAAATATTCCTATAACAGGAATAAAATAATAGAATTAAAGAAAATAGATAATGGACTAGGAAAAGAAATATATTCTGTGAAAAATACCACTTATCTGAAATGTTGTTAGCTGTTTGAATTAATTTTTCTTCTCAGTAGAATCTAAGAATATATAAAACACTTGGTAATAATTTAAGGGAGGTCTTTTCTGTTTTTCTCTCCAGTTTTTCCAAGGATATTATGATGTTGGAACTTCAATTCTTAAGTTTAAAAGATTTTTTGAGTCCTCAGGAAGTTTCTGAATGGGAGCTTAAAAGGATCAGGACGCAGTCTTAACAGCTGAAGTCAAAATAATGTCTTAGATAAGTCTCTATTTCTCCCCTATTAAAGCAAGGGGAGAGCTACTCAGTGAGGAAGAATGAAGGTCAACAGACATGAGGTGTTTGGTGGCCTTTATTTCACTAATATGCAAATGCTTAAAAACATTATTTTTATAGTACTTGGGTCAGTTACTAAATCTGACATGAAAGGTCTAACTTTTATGAAAACTCAGCTTAGGATTCAGTGTGCAGCATTATGGAACCAAAAACATAGCCAGGACTCAGCATGGAGCGTAATGTTGCATAAGTAAGAAAATTGAATTACTCTCCTGTATTATGGATTTATCGTCTGTGAGGAAATGACTTTCAATGTGGAAATTATCAAAGTGAAGTGTTGCCCACTGCAAGAAATAGCAAAATTGGAAGAAAAAAAAAAAAACTCTTCTAAGAGTGTTATAATGCTAGGAAACCATTAAGATACTGAGTAATGTTAGATTTTTTTTTTTCATATACATAAAAGGTAGTTTTGAATACAGTCTCAAGTGAATATAGAGATTATCTATTTGCAAGAAAGCAAATTATCAGCTCCTTTTTTATTTTATGAAGTACAATCTCTTAATAATGCCTAAATCCAAGAAGTAACCAAGAAGTCAGGTGTTGCGGGAGGTCAGTAAGATGTACCAAAATAAGGACAGATTTTGCAGTCATACAACCTGGTTTTGCCCCTTGAGAGAGTTTTGGGGAAACTGACTGCCTCTGCAAATCTCAGGCTTCTTATTTTTGTAATGGTATAATGACACCTTTTTCACTGTGTTGCTGTCATAATTTATTGAGATAATATGTAAGTATCCTGGCAATTTGTAGATATTCTACAAATATTTGACTCATTTCACTTTCAAAAGAAATAGCTTAGTGCATTGAACTGTTGGCCAAATTTGATACCAAAATATATTATTGGATATTACCATTTTCTAAACTGTGTTTTTTCTCTGTTTGAAAAGTGAGTAGTTAAAATGCCTGACTGACCAATCATGCAAAGATTTCTGATAGTCAAATTAGACAATAGACTTTATGTTCTTACAAAACCTATAAAGGACACAAACAATGAAAATTTTTCCCTTAATAAAAATTGCAGGCATATAAAACTATATAAAACATAGTATTTAAAAAATTACAAAGATTCTATGTACCAACAATTTACTTGAAGAAATACAAACTTAATGGAAATCATTTGTGTGTCTTTTCCTGTACAAATCCCCATTATTCACAACCCCTCTTGTCCATATAAACAAAACTATGAACCTAATTTGGTATTTTTGATTATCGTTACTTTCTTTATACATGTAGGTCATATAAATTTTTCCAAAAATAGTATCTTGCAATTTAAAATTTTTGTTAGAAGGTATGTATTATACTACCTGTATTTTTGTATAAGTTGCTATTTTATTCAAACTTGTGAGATCCGTTTTGTTGATATACAGAATTCAAATACATTCACTTCCCACCATATTTTTATTAATTGTATTAAAGAACACAATACATATATAAAAATTTATAAATAAAAAAAAATGTAGCCCAACAATTTTTACATAGTGAACCTTAAAAATCACTTCCTACTTCAATAAGCAAAACACTAATAACGGAATCCCGGAAATACCGCTAGTGCTTCCTTCCCATGTCTGCCATCCGACTCCCCCACAGAGTAGACAAAACCTTAACAACTACTGCTGCCACTACATCCCTTCCTCTTCACCTTCCTCATTCTCCTCCTCTTTTTATGCTAGAGTAGAAATTGGCATAGCATACAATTAACTGATTGGTTATTTTAAGGTGTACAAGTCAGTGACATTTAGCATATTCACAATCTGGGGCAACCACTACTTCTCTCTAGGCTCAAAACATTGTCATTATCCTAGAAGAATAACACATACCCTTTAAGCAATTCATTTCCACAATGTTTTGCAGTTTTCAGTGTGCACATCTTTCACCTCCATAGTTAAATGTATTCCTAGGTGTTTCCTATTTCGAGTGCTCTTGTAATTGAAATTGTTTTAATTAGTTTCCTTTTTTGATTTTTCACTTGCTGCTGCACAGAAACACAACTGACTTTTCTAGGTTGATGTTACAACAAATCATGTCATCTACAAATAGATACAGGTTTTCTTCATCCTTTCCATTTTGAATGCCACTTTATCTTTTACTTGACTAATTACTCTGGATATGCATTCTAAAATAATGTTGAATGACAGTGGTGGAACAAACATCCTTGCTTCATTTCTCATCTTAGGAGAAAAGCTTTCAGGCTTCCACCATTGAATGATACTAGTTGTGGATTTTTAATAAAAGTCATTTCTCAATTTAATGAAGTACTTTTCTAGACCAAGTTTATTCATAGTCACTATTTGGTAGTATGGTATGTATTTTAATGAAAATAAGTTATAAATGTTAGTGTAGTCTAATTTTTAATTTTTTCCCACGCATTGCCATCTGTTTATGTGTCTACAAATATTTGCATATCTTAGGGTCATAAAGATAGTATCCTGTTTTTTCTTAAAAAAGAAACAAAAATGCATTACTTTCACATTTCAATCAACAATCACATAGTAATATATATATGTGTGCGTGTGTATGTACATATTTATGTGTACATATGAACACCCTATATATACATACACATATATACACACTCATATACATATATACACATATACAATATGACATTAGATTCTTGTTTTCCATATGTTATTCATTTTACTAAAGGTGATTATTAAAAACTCCATTTTTTTATGACTGCTCTGAACTTCCACTTTTATTCTAAGTCAGGTGACTTTATATGTGTATGTCTGTTTATGAAATGCCTCATTCTCTTTGATTTTTTAAGTGGTAATATGGTACGTGTGACTTACAAAAGCTTTAAAATAAGACACACATTAATTGCAATGTAACTTCTCTCATTTTTTTCTTTTTCAAAATTTCTTTGGATTTTATTTTTCCTCTGTATTTTCACATGAATTTTAAAATCAGCATGTCAATTTCACAAGCAGAATAATTTTGATGGAATTTTAACTGGAATTATGTTGGATCAATGAATCAATTTGTGGAAAATAGAAATTTTACTATTTTAATTCTTCTAATTGACAAACAAGGTATACTGTTTCCATTATTTATTAGGTTGAGTCATATAGAACAATTTTTATTTGTCAAACATCGTTATGTATCAGTAAACTTAGATATTTCAAATTAATTTTTTAGAAATTTTGACTCTGCAATGTTTTGTAAATTTCAGGTAGAATAAACTGTACACATTTTGTTGGGGTTAATTTAAGGCACTTGATGTTTGCTACTATTGTAGATGCTACCTTTCATTAATTGTATCATTTAACATTTCTTTATGGCTCATTTTATTGAATAATTTTTTTCGACAACCTTCAATATCACTGACCTATTTTGGCAGTTCATCTACATAAACTCTTGAGTTTTCTGTATAAACAATGTCATTTATGAACAATAAATGATTCATTTTTTCTTTCCTCATCCTGATGCACTCTTGTGTTTCCTGCTTTATTGCAATGAACAGTCCATGAAGTAAAATGTTGACTAGAAATGGTGGTCATAAACTTCGTTTTCGCATTTTGGATTTCAAACAGAAAGCCCTTAAAATTTCATCTCTAATTATGATGTTTGCTATTAAAGTATGTTTGTTATTAAATATTTTATTAAATGAAGAAAGTTTCTATTTATTTCTAACATACCATGAAGATGATGATGATAATTACTGTTATAACAGTGAGTGTTAAATTTTCTCATGTGCTTTTTCTCTACCTATCATGATAATTTTTTCTAAAGTTTTGTTAATATTGTAAATCACATGAATTGATTTTTACATTCAATGCCCTTGTATTCTTACCACGTGTACCAATGCGGTAAGGATATTTTGCATTTTTACATATCATTGTATTTAATTTCTAATGTTTTCTTTGGAATTATTGTATTCACATTCATGAAACTGATATTTTTCTTTCCTAAATTGTCCTTGTGAAAGTTAGCACCAAGATTATATTGATGTTAAAATATAAAAATATAACTATTTTTCTATTCTCTGGAAGTCTTTTTATAAGTTTAGTTTTATAAATTTTTTAATGGTTGGCAGAAAGCACCGCTGAGCCAACTTGGTCTTTTTTTTCTTTTTAGAAAGACTTAAAATTATATAATAACAAATAGATTTAGATACATTTGCATTTTTGTTTTTTTCTCATTATTTTGCTAGGGGTGATATATGGCACTGAAGCTTTAATTTCATAATCCCTGTTTTCTTTACACTGTATTGTATATATCTTATAAGAATCATATGGCCATTTAAAAAATAGGACAACTTGCAATCATGTATATTTAACTATTGAACCATTTCATCTATTTAACATTTAATGTTGTTATTGATAAATTATTTAGACTATATCTACTTGTTGTTATTTGCTTTCTGTTTGTCTTACCTATTTTGTGGTCCTCTTTTCTCTTCTTTGTAGCTTTATTTTGTCTTAAAATACATAATTTCTACTCTTCTATCTTTTTCTTCTATTTATCAATAGTAATGTACTTTATTCACCATTTACTCTAGAAATTAAATATTCATGTTTAACTTATGAATGGTTCAATACAAATTACACCACATTAAGGTAATTATAGTAAACTAAACTTGCTCATCTCCACAGTTTGCCTTATTGTTTCCATGAGTTTTAATTATACATACATTTTAAAACCAAAGACATTACTGTGAATGTGTTCCTCTGTCACTATCCAGTCAATATTCATTTATAATTTACTCTTTTCTAAAATTCATTGCTAAAAATTGCTTCCTCTACCATCATTTGCTCTGCTTGTAGTAGTCTTTTATTTACTGTAGAATTGTTGGTGAAAAATTATCAGTATTTGTCTGAAATCACCTTTATACTGATTTTTGGAAAGTATTTTACTAGATCTAAAATTTAGAGTTGATAGTCTATTTCTTTCAAAATTTAAAATTATTTGTTTGTTTTCTGACTTTCAAAATGTTCTGTTGAGAAGTTGGGTCTAAGTCTTATGTTGCTTCTTTGAAGAGAATATATATTTTATATTTTCCCTAAACTAGGTTTAATAGTTTTCTTTATCTTCAATTTTGATAATAATATCCATTATTGTAGTTTTATTTTATTTTAGTTCCAGGATACATGGGTGAGATGTGCAGGTTTGTTACATGGGTAAATGTGTGCCATGGTGATTTGCTACACCTATCAACCTATATCTAGGTATCAAGCCTCAGTATGCATTAGCTATTTATCTTGATGCTCTCCCTCCCCACCATCTCCCTCAACAGGCCCCAGTGTGTGTTGTTTCCCTTCCTGTGTCCATGTGTTCTCATTGTTCAGCTCCCACTTATAAGTGAGACCATGTAGTGTTTGGTTTTCTATTCCTGCATTAGTTTGATGAGGATAATGGCTTCCAACTCCATCTATGTCCCTGCAAAGGACATGATCTAATTCCTTTTTATGGCTGCATAGTGTTTCATGGTGTATATGTACCACATTTTCTTTATTCAGTCTATAATAGATAGACATTTGGGTTTATTCCATGTCTTTGCTATTGTGAACAGTACTGCAATGAACATATGCATGCATATATCTTTCTGGTAGAATGATTTATAATCCTTTCTGTATATATCCAGTAATGGGATCACTAGGTCAAATGGTATTCCTGTTTCTAGGTCTTTGAGGAATTGCCACACTGTCTTCCACAATGTTTGAACTAATATACATCCCCACCAACAGTGTAAATGCGCTCCTTTTTCTTCACAGCATTGCCAGTATCTGTTGTTTTTTGACTTTTTAATAATCGCCATCCTGACTGGAGTGAGATGGTATCTCATTGTGGTTTTGATTTGCATTTATCTAATTATTAGTAATGTTGAACTTTTTTTCATATGTTCCTTGGCTGCAGAAATGTCTTCTTTTGAGAAGTGTCTCTTCATGTCATTTGCCCACTTTTCAATAAGGTTGTTTTTTCTTGTAAGTTTGTTTAAGTTACTTATAAACTCTAAATATTAGTCATTTGCCATATGGATAGATGGCAAAAATTTTCTCCCATTGTGTAGGTTGTCTGTTCGCTCTGATGAGTGTCTGTTTTGCTGTGTTGAAGCTTTTTAGTTTAATTAGATTCCATTTGTCAGTTTTTGCTTTTGTTGCAATTGCTTTTGAGGTTTTCATCATAAAATCTTTGCCCATGCCTATGTCCTAAGTGGTATTGACTAGATTTTCTTCTAGAGTTTTTATAGTTTTGGGTTTTACATTTAAGTCTTTAATCCATCTTGAGTTAATTTTTGTTCAAGGTGTTCAAAATATCTTCTTGAATGTATGGGTTTATATCTTTCCAGTGTTGGTTAACACTCAGTCATTATCACTTTTCTGTATTGTTTCTGCCCCATTCTTTCTCTTTTTTTTTTTTGATGTCCAGAGTATGTATTTCAGAAAATTTTAATGGAGACATGTTAATAACATGCAAGGTAGACCTGTTCACTGACTTCCACATTTCTTTATTAAACTACAGCCATGTTTTGTCTCTGTATTCAGTTTGCATGTTTTCTCAGGGAAACATCTTCCAGGGCATTAATACTCTCTTCTACTGTGTCTACTCTGCTGTTAAAGGTATAACACAAGTCTTTAAAATTTATATATTTGGAGAAATTTTGAACTTCTTTATTTTTATTATCTAGAACAAATGTATCATAGTCACATGCAGTCATTGTCATCCAATTCCAATATCTGAATCACCTTTGTTACTATTCACTATCTTTTTTACCCCTTGGTGTTCAGTAACATAATTCTGTTACTTGTCTTACCTAGTCATTTTTATTTTAAGGCAGATATTGGTATAAATTATATAGAAGCCTCAGAGTAAGTGATCCTTATCTAAAGAAAGTTCATACTTTCCTCTTTTAAGCAGAAATAGAGACTAACAATAAATTTATTCTAATCAAGAGCTGATACATTTGAGGCGAGATTGCGGCTCTGGAGAGGTTCTCTTAACTCCTAGTTCACCTGTATCTTCCTAGGTTTTAATCTGTTGCATCTATTGTATTCTGTAAGTTTCTTTCTCTTCAGGATCATACCAACATCGGGCTTTGCACCAGATTTTCAGCTGCTGATGGCAATCCTAACTTTTGTAGATTTTCAAGAAGTGCCTACTTTCATACTTCCTCTAATAGAGGAGCTGGCAGGATACTGTCTGTGAGCCAAATCCACCATCCTTGTTAACCGCCCCTCTAGATTTTGGTTACTTGAGGGTTAAGAATTGTTTATGTATATTCTAATGTTGAAAAAAGATAAGTAAGAATATTTCAGGACACATAAAAAATGAAGTTAAAATGTCAGTGTCTGCAAATATAATTTTGTTGGAACTTAGTCATACCTGTTTACTTAAGTAGTATCTAAGACTCCTTTCTTGCTACATCAGCAGAACTGAGCAGTTGACGCAGAGACCATGTTGGGTCTCTTCACTTTGCACTGCTGCTCACAGCACTACAAAGGTAATGAGGATGCTATGACATGACAATATTTTGTGTGTCACATGCATCACCTGACCATGTGAAAATACATTTTCATAGATGTAATATGTAAAATCTGTTTATAGATTATTAGCAGATGAACATTTGCAACCATATTTTTAAGCTGAGAGACTACAGACTTTTAACCCCAATTAAGAAATAGCATCCTTCTGAAAAGAATTCCATTGTGATATTCAGTAGATTTGAATTTCCAAAAATACTCTGTTATTTTTACTACAGTATTTTGAATTTCACCATTTTTGGATATTTTTTTCATGCTGTATAAGTTTCTCTATAATATTCTTTATTTTGCTTCTTCTTTGCCTATGAAGAATAAAATATTTACTCTCTCACCCATTGTCCTATTTTTTCCAAAAGTATTAGGTCACATGTGTACTATCTACATGTTTTTAGGTATAGTATGTTAGCCTAATCTACGGGGAAACTGACACTGGAAAAGAATAATAAATTCTTACTCAAACTCTCAAACCCAACAGCTCAAGATAAGTTATCATACAACTGTTTATTACATAAATGTGTTTGTTGAGGAGGCACTGACTAATTCCTCAAATAGCATATTTCAGTATATTATTTTTTCTTATATCTTCAAAATGTATTACTATGCAACACTCACCTATTAAAGCTCCATCTTTCAATTAAAGCATAATAGACATGATTATATGTTATTTTCTGTGACAGACTTTCAACAATTAATAGCACATCTTATTCTATTCTCTCTATTCCACATCTATTTTCCTTCAGTTATGGCTTCTTGTCACATTGCTATTCTCATCTGGAATGCATTGACACACCATTCTAATTCATATCCTTCTAATAATAAGCCAACCAGACCCACCAGATACTCACTGGCATTATGGAAAGGGTTGTAATTATATTACTAGAGGACCGGAATTTTGAAGGATAAAATGAAGCACAAATCATGGAGTGCCTACTTAAGTACATCATTATTATTTATCACAAAATAGCAATGGTGGTCTGGGTACAAGAAGTTCCTAATCTCTAACTGCATCCTAAAATAGAGGCATATGAAGTGATCAGAACCTGATTTGCATCTTACATCTAACCTCTGAAAGTAATGCAGCGTGAACTCTTGACATTCTAGTGTATACGAGTGAATATAAAAAATCTGTTTCAGTCTTTTCTTCTTTTCTGTGTCTCTCACACACAATGTAGAGATGATGTTTTTTCAATGTTGGTCATCCTTTCAATATAAGAAAATATGAGATGGAAGTGATAACTCTCAAACCTGTTCATTATCCCTGATTGTCATTGGGCCAGACTTTTTCATTTGGTATAGGCCTTACAGAGTGGTTATGTTTCAGATGGTAATCCCTAAGACAGTGAGATGCTATCCACAATCTCTCACAAATTCTACATTAATAATAGAAAAGAAGATCTCAGGACAAAATTGCTACTTATGTTACAAATGCATAACCTGCTTATCTTTCACTTTGCTTTATTACTCTTGCCACTTTTCCAATAGTATCTACATATGTCGTTCAAATTTGTTCATTGGCACGTTTGGGTATTTTTAACATTCGTTTTAGGTTCAGGGGTATATGTGAAGGTTTTTTATATGAGTAACATGTGTGTCATGGGAATTTGATATACAAATTAGTTTGTCACTCAGGTAATAAACATAGTACCCCGTAGGTAGGTTTTTGATCCTCAGCCTCCTCCCACCCTCCACCCTCAAGTAGACCCTGGTGTCTGCCATCCCCTTCTTTGTGTCCGTGTGTTCTCAATGTTTAGTTCTCACCTATAAGTGAGACCATGTAGTATTTGGTTTTCTGTTCCTGTGTCACTTCAGTAAGTATAAGGGCCTCCAGATCCATCCATGTTGCTGCAGTGGATATAATTTTGTTTCTTTTATGGCTGTGTGTGGCATATATTCCATGGTGTATATGTACCACATTTTATTTATCCACTCTACCATTAATAGCCAATTATATTGATTGCATATTTTTGCTATTGTGAATAGTGCTGCGATGAACATACACATGCATGTGACTTTATGGTAGAATACTTTATACTCTTTTCGGTATATACATAATGATGGGATTGTTGGGTTGAGTGGTAATTCTGTTTTAAAGTTCTTTTAGAAGTTGCCAAACTGCTTTCTACAGTGGCTAAACTAATTTACATTCCAATTAGCAGTGTACAGTATTCCCTTTTCTTTGCAAACTTGACAATTTCTTCTTCTTTTTTTTTTCAAAACTTTTTAATGGTAGCCATTCTGATTGGTATGAGATGTTTTCTCACTGTGGTTTTTAATTTGTATTCCTCTAATAATTACTGATGAGCATTTCTTCATAAATTACTGGCTGCATGCATATCTTCTTTTTGAAAAGTGTCTGTTCTTCTTTGCCCACTTTTTTTTTTATTTTTGAGATGGAATCTCAAAGGTTGCAGTGAGCTGAGTGTACCAGCCTGATTGTGACAGGCTGGAGTGGCACAATCTCAGCTCACTGCAACCTTCACAGCCTGGGTTCAAATGATTCTCTTGTCTCAGCCTTCCAATTAGCTGGGATTACATGCATCTGCCAGCATGCCTGGCTAATTTTTTGTATTTTTAGTAGAGACCTGGTTTCACCATGTTGGCCAGGCTGGTCTTGAACTACTGACCTCACATGATCCACCCACCTTGGCCTCCAAAAGTGCTGGGATTACAAGCATGAGCCAATGTGCCCAGCCATTTGCCCACTTTTTAATGGTGTTACGTGGTTTTTGCTTGTAATGTTTTTTAAGATCCTTATAAATTCAAGATATTAGACTTTTGTTGAATGCACAGTTTACAAATATTTTCTTCCACTCTGTAGGTCATCTCTTTACTCAGTTGATAGTTTCTTTTGCTGTGCAGAGGGTCTTTCATTTAATTAGGTCCCATTTCTCATTTTTTGTTTTTTGTTGCAATCACTTTTGGTGTCTCCATCATAAAATCTTTGCCTTGTCCTATGTCCAGAATGGTATTTCCTAGATTATCTTCTTGTGTTTTTACAGTTTTATGTTTTATAAAGTCTTTAATCCATTTTGAATTGATTTTTGTGTATGGCATAAGGAAGGGGTCTCATTTCAATCTTCTCAGATGACTAGCCAGCAATCCCAGCACCATTTGTTGCCCAGGGAATCCTATCCCCATTGCTTGTTTTTGTCAACTTTCTCAGAGATCAGATGGTTATAGATGCATGCCATTATTTCTGGGCTCTCTGTTCTATTTCCTTTCATATGTCCTTATGTAGTAAGATTCCATCATTCTCATTTTGCTTGGGAGACAGTAGAACTAAGAGTGAATTCCCAGACTTTGGAGTTGAACTTCTTAGGGTTCAATTTTAGTTCTACCAATGACAAGTTATTTAACTTTTTATACATTATATAATCTCCTTACACCCTAGCACACTTATTATTTTTTTTTAGTCTTTTTTTTTTGAAAGAAAGAAAAACAGAGGAAAGAAAATGAGAGTGAAAGAAAGAAAAAAAGAATGTAAGAGAGAATGAAAGAGGAAGAGAAAGAGGGAGAATGAGATTCTTGTTCTATTGCCCAGGCTAGAATGCAGTCTAAAAATGGGTATTAAAAACCTCTTTTATGCCAATAATTGTACTTAACAATGGAGACAGGAAGGAATAAGAGATGAAAATAACAAACAAGCAGCCAAC
>CAUYLG010053534.1:0-47149 GCA_963573385.1 Cacajao melanocephalus | reverse complement strand
TTTTATTCTCTTTGTAGCAATTGTGAATGAGATTTCCCTCATGATTTGGCTCTCTGCTTGTCTATTGGTGTATGGGAATAGTTGTTATTTTTGCACATGTATGTTGTATCCTGAGACTTTGCTGAAGTTGCTTATCAGCTTAAGGAGTTTTAGGGCTGAGGCAATGGCATTTTCTAAATATAGAATCATGTCATATGCAAACAGAGACAACTTGACATCCTTTCTTCCTATTCAAATTCCCTTTGTGTCTTTCTCTTGCCTGATTGCCCTGGCCAGAACTTCCAATACTATGTTGAATAGCAGTGATGAGAGAAGGCATGCTTGTCCTGTGCTGATTTTCAAAAAGAATGCTTCCAGCTTTTGTCTATTCCATATGATATTGGCTATGGGTTTCTCATAAATAGCGCTTATTATTTTGACATATGTTCCATCAATACCTAGTTTATTGAGAATTTTTAACATGAAGGGATGTTGAATTTTATTAAAGCCCTTTTATGCATCTATTGAGATAATCATGTGGTTTTTGTCATTGGTCCTGTTTATGTGATGGATTACATTTATTGATTTGCATTTTTTGAACCTGCCTTGCATCCCAGGAAAGAAGATGACTTGATCATGGTGAATAAGCTTTTTGCTATGCAGCTGGATTTTTTGGCCACTATTTTATTGAAGATTTTTGCTTCAATGTTTATCAGGGATATTGGCCTGAAGTTCTTTTTTTGTAGTGTGTCTGCCAGGTTTTGGTATTAGGATGATGCCAGCCTCATAAAGTGAGTTAGGGAGGAGTCCCTCCTTTTCAATTGTTTGGAATAGTTTCAGAAGGAATTGTACGAGCTTCTTTAGTATTCAGAAGGAATGGTACCAACTCCTTTCCATTTACTTGGTAGAATTTGGCTGTGAATCCATCTGCCCTGGGCTTTTGTTGTGGTTGGTAGGCTACTAATCACTGCCTCAATTTCAGAACTTGTTATTGATCTATTCATGGATTTGACTTCTTCCTGGTTTAGGTTTGGGAGAGTGTATGTGTCCAGGAAATTATCCATTTCTTCTGGTGTGTCTAGTTTATTGGCATAGAGGTATTTATAGTATTCTCTGATGGTAGTTTGCATTTCTGTGGGGTCAGTGGTGCTATCCCCTTTATCATTTTTTATCATGTTTGTTTGATTCTTTTCTCTTTTCTTCTTTATTAGTCTAGCTAGTGGTCTATTTTGTTAACTTTTTTTTTGAAAAACCAGCTCCTGAATTCATTGACATTTTGAAGGATTTTTCGTTCCTCTGTCGTCTTCAGTTCTACTCTGATCTTAGTTATTTCTAGTCTTCTGCTAGCTTTTCGATTTGTTCACTCTTGTTTCTCTAGTTCTTTTAATTGTGATGTTGGAGTGTTGATTTGAGATCTTTCTAGCTTTCTGATGTGAGCATTTAGAGCTATACATTTCTGTTTTAACACTGCTTTAGTTGTGTTTCATACATTCTGGTACATTGTCTCTTTGTTCTCATTGGTTTCAAATAACTTATTGATTTCTGCCTTAATGTCCTTATTTATCAGGAGTCGTTCAGGAGCAGATTATTCAATTTGTGTTCATGTAGTTGTGTTGTTTTGAGTGAGTTTCTTAATCCTGAGTTCTAAGTTGATTGCACTGTGATCTGAGAGAGTGAGGAGTGTTTTACTTCCAATTATGTGGTCAATTTTAGAATAAGTGCCATGTGGCACTGAGAAAAATGTATATTCTGTTGATTTGAGAGTTCTGTAGATATCTATTAGGTCCCCTTGATCCAGATCTGAGTTTAAGTCCTAAATATCCTTGCTAATATTCTGTCTCATTGATGTAATATTGACAGTGGGATGTTAAAGTCTCTGACTATAATTGTGTGGGGGTCTAAGTCTCTTTGTAGGTCTCTAAGAACTTGTTTTATGAATCTGGGTGCTCCTGTATTGGGTACATATAGATTTAGGATAATTAGCTCCTCTTGTGGAATTGATCCCATTACCATTATGTAATGCCCTTCTTTGTCTCTTTTGATCTTTGTTGGTTTAAAGTCTGTTTTTTCAGAAACTAGGATAGCAACTCTGCTTTTTTTTTTTTTTTTTTTTTTTTGCTTTCCATTTGCTTAGTAAATTTTCTTCATTCCTTTATTTTGAGCCTATGTGTGTCTGCACATGAGAAGGCTCTCTTGAAAATATAGCACACTGATGGGTCTTGACTCTATCCAATTTCCCAGTCAGTGTCTTTTAATTGGGACATTTAGCCCATTTACATTTAATGTTGATATTATTATGTGTGAATTTAACCTTGTTATGATGCTAGCTGGTTATTTTGCACACTAGTTGATGCAGTTTCTTCATGGTGTCATTGGTCTTTATATTTTGGTGTGTTTTTGCAATGGCTGGTACCAGTTTTTCCTTTCCGTATTTAGTGCTTCCTTTAGGAGCTCTTGCAAGGCAGGCCTAGTGGTAACACAATCCATCAGCTTTTGCTTATCTACAAAAAAATATTTTATTTCTCCTTTTTTCTTTAATGAAACTTAGTTTGGCTGGATATGAAATTCTGAGTTGAAATTCTTTAAGAATGTTGACTATTGGCCCCCAATTGCTTCTGTCTTGTAGGGTTTTTGCTGAGGGGTCTGCTGTTAGTCTGATGGGTTTCCCTCTTTGGGTGACCTGGCCTTTCTCTTTGGCTGCCTTTAACATTTTACCTTCATTTTTACCTTGCAGAATCTGATGATCATATGTCTTGGGGTTGGTTTTCTCATGGAGTATCTTAGTGGTGATCTCTGTATTTCCTGAATTTGAATGTTGGCCTGGTCTTGCTAGGCTGGAGAAGTTCTTCTGGATAATATCCTGAAGTGTATTTTCCAACTTGGTTCCATTCTCCCCATCTCTTTCACGTACTCCAAACAATCATAGATTCCATTTTCTTACATAATCTCATATTTCTCAGAGGCTTTGGTCATTCTTTTTTATTCTTTTTTCTCTAATCTTGTCTGCCTGCCTTATTTCAGCAAGATGGTCTTCAATCTCTGATATTCTTTCTTCTGTTTAATCAATTCAGCTATTGATACTGAGTAGGCTTCATGAAGTTCTCATGCTGTGTTTTTCAGCTCCATCAGGTCATTTATGTTCCTCTCTAAACTGGTTATTCTAGTTAGCAGCTCCGATAACCTTTTATTAAGGTTCTTAGCTTCTTTGCATTGGGTTAGAACATGCTTCTTTACCTCACCAGAGTTTGTTATTACGCACCTTCTGAAGCCTACTTCTGTCAGTTCATCTGTCTCACCCTCCATCCAGTTCTGTGCCCTTGCTTAAGAGGTGTTGCAATCATTTGGAGGAAAAGAGGCACTCTGGCCTTTTGGATTTTTAGCCCTTTTTTGTTGATTTTTTTTCTCATCGTCATGAGTTTGTCTAGTTTTGATCTTTGAGGCTGCTGACCCTTGGATAAGGGATAAGGTCTTTTTTTTCTTTTTTGTTCTTTTTTTTTTTTTTTTTTTTTTTAATGCTGTTGTTGTTGCTGTTTGTTTTTATTTCAATGGTTAGGTCTCTTTTCTGTAGCACTGCTGCAGTTTTCTGGGGGCTCAATTCAGGTTCACTTCTGGTTTGCTCCTGTGCCTGGAGATGTCACTTGAAGTGGTTGGAGAACAGCAAAGATGGGTGGCTGCTTCTTCCTCTGTGATCTCTGACCTTGATGGCACCAACCTGATGCCAGTAGGAATGTTCCTGTAGAGGGTGTCTGACAATCCCTGTTGGACGGTCTCACCCAGTTGGGTGGCATGGGACATAGGAACCATTTAACAAATGACTTTGGCTGTCCCTTGGTGGAGTGGATGTGCCTTGCTGGAGGGAAACCAACTCATCTAGGCTGCCCAGATTCCTCAGAATTAGCAGGAGGAAAGACTAAGTCTGTTTGTCCGTGGAGACTATGGCCACCCTTTCCCCTAGGGGCTTAGGCCCAGGGAGATCATAGTTCTGTCCTTGAGGCCCTGGCTGGAGTTGTTGGAATTCCTGCAGGGAGCCCCTACCTAGTGAGGAGGGATGGGTCAGGGTCAGGTCTGAAGAGGCACTCTGGCTGCAGGTTGCCACAACCTGTGTGTTAAGCTATGGGGAATACCTCTTAGGACAATTGGTCCAGTCTCGTCCAGTCTCTCTGGCTTCAGCAGGGGAAAAGTGTCTGTTCAAACCCTTGCCCACTTTTTAATGGGGCTGTTTTTCTTATAAATTTAAGTTGTCTCTTGTTTGTTTGCTTGTTTTTTAATAGACGCTGGACATTAGACCTTTGTCTGGAGCTGTAGAGATGGCTACCACCCTTTTCCCACCCTTAGATCTTAGTGCTAGCAGTCCCAGTGTTGGCTGCCACCCCTCCCCCAAAAAGCCAAGACAGCTTAGACAGCAGGCAGCTGCAGCTGTGGTGATGCCACCTCTCCCTCCAGGAACTCACCAGGATTAGGCAGATTCTAGCTGAGCGGCTGTTGAAAATCTATGTGGCTCCATGGTTGAGATCCTAGGCCCCAGAGGCATAAGCTCATTAGTGGGATCTTCCTATCCATGGCTTGAACAGTTCTTTGGAAAAAGCACAGTTTCCAAGGCTGCGTAGCATGTTCACTCACTGCCTCCCTTGGCTGGGAGTTGGGAGCTCCCTGCCCTGTGTGGTTCTCAGGTGGCCTGCTGCACCACATTGCTCTTCCTGCCTCTCCCTGGGTCACGTCAGCCACCTAGTCAGCCCTGATGACAGAACCTGGATAGCTTAGTTGCTGGTGGGGGATTCACATGCTGTTTTGTTTGTTTGATGGGAGCCTCCTATTGCCACAGCTTCTAGTCAGCCATCTTGGCCCTGCCCCCCATCATCATTATTCAAGCTTTTTAAAAATATGTTTGTTGGCCACATGTCCGTCTTCTTTTGAAAAGTGTCTGTTCCTATCCTTGCCCACTTTTTAATGGAGTTCTTTTTTCTTGTAAATTTAAGTTCCTTATAGATGCTGGATATTAGACCTTTGTTGGATGCATAGTTTGCATAAATTTTCTCCCATACTGTAGGTTGTCTGTTCATAGTTCCTTTTGCTGTGCAGAAACTCTTTGGTTTAATTAGATCCCAGTTGTCAACATTTGCTTTTGATGCAATTGCTTTGTGTATCTGTATCATGAAATCATTGCTCATTTCTATCCACAATGGTATTGCCTAGGTTATCTTCCAGGGTTTCTGTAGTTTTGTATTTTCCATCTAAGCCTTTAATCAATCTTGATTTAATTTTTTTAATGATGTAAGGAAGAAGTTCAGTTTCAACCTTCTGCATATGGCTAGCTAGTTATTTCAGCACCAATTATTGAATAGGGAATCCTTCCCCCATTTGTATTAGTCAGGGTTCTTTAGAGGGACAAGACTACTAGGATATATGTATATATGAAAGGGAGCTTATTAAGGAGTATTGACTCACAGAGGCATAAGGTGAAGTCCCACAATAGGCCACCTGTAAACTGAGGAGCAAGGAAGCCAGTCCGAGTCCCAAACCCTCAAAATTAAGAAAGCCAACAGTGCACCCTTCAGTCTGTGGTCAAAGGCCCGAGAGCCCCTGGAAAACCACTGGTGTAAGTCCAACAGTCCAAAAGCTGAAGAACTTGGAGTCTGATGTTCAATGGCAGGAAGAAGCATCCAGCACAGGAGAAAAGATGAAGGCTGGAAGACTCAGCCAACCTAGCCTTTCCATGTTTCTCTGCTTGCTTTTATCCTAGCCAAACTGGAAGCCGATTAGATCATGTGTGCCTAGATTGAGAGTGGGTCTGCCTCTCCCAGTCCACTGACTCAAATGTTAATCTCCTTTGGCAACACCCTCACAGACACATCCAGGAACACAACTTTGTATCCTTCAATCCAACTAACTTGACACTCAATATTAACCATCACACCCATTGTTTGTTTGTTTGCTTGTTTCTATCAGGTTTGTCAAAAATCAGATAGTTGTAGTTGTGTGGCCTTATTTCTGAGTTCTCTACTCTGTTCTATTGGTCTATTTGTCTGTTTTTGTACTAGTACCATGCTGTTTTCGTTACTGAGGCACTGTGTTATACTTTGAAGTCAGATAGCATAATGCTTCTAGCTTTCTACTTTTTGCTTAGAATTTCCTTGACTATTTGGGCTCTTTGCTGGTTCTATATGAATTTAAAAATAGTTTTTTCTAGTTCTGTGAAGACACTCAATTGTACTGGTTTTCGTTTTTTATGAGATGGAGTCTTGCTCTGTCATCCAGACTGGAGCACAATGGTGCAATTTCTGCTCACTACAACCTCTGCCTCCCAGGTTCAAATGATTCTCCTGCCTCAGCCTCCTGAGTAGCTGGGATTACAGGTGCCTGCCACCATGCCTGGCTAGTTTTTGTATGTTTTAGTAGAGACAGGGTTTCACCATGTTGGCTAGGCTGGTCTCAAACTTCTGATCTCAGGTAATCTACCCTCCTTGGCCTCCCAAAGTGCTGGGATTACAGGCATAAGCCACCTTGTCCAGCCTTTCAATTGTATTTTAATAGGAATAGCACCGAATCTATCAATTGTTTTGGGAAGTATGGCCATTTGAATGACATCGATTCTTCCCATCCATGAGCACAAAATGTTTTTATGTTTGTATCATCTTTGATTTCTTTGAACAGTGTTTCATAGTTCTCTTTGTAGAGATTGTTCAGATTCCTGGTTAGCTGTATTCCCAGTTGTGTGTGTGGTCGGGGGGTGGGGGGATGGGGGGGTGGAGCAATTGTTAATGGGATTGCATTGCTGATTTGGCTCTTGGTTTGACTGTTGTATAGGAATGTTAGTGATTTTTGCACATTGATGTTACATTCTGAGACTTTGCTAAAGTTGTTTATCAGCTTAAGGAGCTTTTGGGCTGAGACTATGAAGTTTTCTAGATAAAGGATTATGTCATCAGCAAACAGGGATAGTTTGACTTCCTCTCTTCCTATTTGGATGTCTTTTATTTCTTTCTCTTGCCTGATAGCCCTGGCCAGGACTTTCAATACTATGTTGAAGAGGAGTGGTGAGAGAGGGCATTCTTATTTTTGCCAGTTTTCGAGGTGAATGCTTCAAGCTTTTGCCTCTTCAGTATGATGTTGGTTGTGGGTTTGCCCTAGATGGCTCTTATTATTTTGAGGTATGTTCTTTCAATACCTATTTTATTGAGAGTTTTTAATGTGAAGGGATGTTGAATTTTATTGAAAGACCTTTCTGCATCTACTGAGATAATTATGTGGTGTTTGTCTTTAGTTCTGTTCATGTAATGAATCACATTTTTTGATTACGGTGTATTGAACCAGCCTTGCATCCTGGGAATAAAGCCTACTTGATCATGGTAGATAAGCTTTTTGATGTGCTACTGAATTTGGTTTGCTAGTATTTTGTTGAGGATTTTTGCATCAGTGTTTGTTAGGGATGTTGGCCTGAAGTTTTCTTTTCTAGTGTCTCTGCCAGGTTTTGGTATCAGGATGATGCTGGCCTCATAGAATGGCTTAGGGAGGAGTCCTTCCTCCTCAATTTTTTGGAATAGTTTCAGCGGGAATGGTACCAGCACTTTGTACATCTGGTAGAACTCAGCTGTGAATCCATCTGTTCCTGGGCTTTTTTTGGTTGGTAGGCTATTTATTACTGACTCAATTTCAGAGCTTGTTACTGGTCTGTTCAGGGATTCAATTTCTTCCTGGTTGAGTCTTGAAAGGGTGTATGTGTCTAGGAATTTGTCAGTTTCTTCTATATTTTCTAGTTTATGTGCACAGAAGTGTTCATAATATCCTCTGATGGTTATTTGTATTTCGGTGGGGTCAGTGGTAATATCCTACTTGTGATTTCTGATTGTATTTATTTGATTAGTCTCTCTTTTTTTCTTTATTAGTCTAGCTGGCTATTTTGCTAATTTTTTCAAAAAGCGGCTCCTGGATTTGTTGATGTTTTGAATGTTTGTGTGTGTGTGTGTGTGTGTATGTGTCTCAGTCTCCTTCCGTTCAGCTCTGAGTTTGGTTATTTCTTGTCTTCTGCCACTTTTTGGACTTGTTTCCTCCTGTTTCCCTAGTTGTTTTAGTTGTGATGTTAGGTTGTTAACTTGAGATCTTTCTAACTTTTTGATGTAGACATTTGGTGCTATAAATTTTCTTTTTAACACCGACTTAGCTGTGTCCCAGATACTCTGGTATGTTTTATCTTTGTTCTCAGCTTCTAAGAACTTCTTGATTTCTGCCTTAATTTCATTATTTGCCCAAAAGTCATCTGGGAGCAGGTTATTTAATTCTTATGTAATCGTATGGTTTTGACTGAATTTCTTAGTCTTGATTTCTAATTTGCACTGTGGTCCAAGAGATTGTTAAGATTATAGTTCTTTTGCATTTGCCAGGGAGTGTTTTACTTCCTATAATGTGATGATTTTAGAGTATGCGCCATGTGGTGATGAGAAGAATGTATATTCTGTTGTTTTTGGAGAGTTTCATAGATGTTGGCACTAGATCAGATGGAGCTGATTGACTTCAGGTTCTGAATATCTTTGTTCATTTTCTGTCTCGATGATCTAACATTGTCAGCAAGGTGCTAAAGTCTCCCACTACTATTGTATGGGAGTCTAAGTCTCTTGGAAGGTCTCTAAGAACTTGCGTTAGGAATCTGGGTGCTCCTGTGTTTGGTACATGTATACTTAGGATAGTTACACCTTTTAGTTGAACTGAACCCTTTACCATTGTGTAAAATGCCTTTTTTTGTCTTTTTTGATCTTTGTTGGTTTAAAGTCTGTTTTGTCTGAAACTAGGATTGCAACCCCTCCTTTTCTCTGTTTCCCATTTGCTTGGTAAATTTTTCTCCATTTCTTTATTTTGAGCCTTTGAGTGTCATTATGTGTGAGATGGATCCCTTAAAGACAACACACAAATGGGTCTTGTTTCTTTTTTTTTCCTTTTTTCTTTCTTTCTTTATTTTCTCTTTCTTTTTTCTTTTTTCGAGGTAGGATCTCACTCTGGTTGCCCAGGCTGGAGTGCAGTGGCATAATCTCAGCTCACTGCAAATTTGACCTCCTGAACTCAGGTGATTCTCCTACCTAAGCCCCACAAGTAGCTGGGACTATAGACATTAGCCACCACATCTGGCTAGCTTTTTGTATTTTTAGTAGAGATAGGGTTTCACTATGTTGCCTGGGCTAGTTTGAACTCCTGGTCTCAAGCAATCCACTTGCCTTGGCCTCCCAGTGTTGGGATTTCAGGTGTGAACCACCGCTCTTAGACAGATCTTGGTTCTTTATCCAGCTCATCACTCTGTGTCTTTTAATTGGGGGCATTTAGCCCATTTACACTCAAGGTTAGTATTGACATGTGTGGATTTGTTCTTGTCATCATGATGTTAGCTAGTCATTTTGTAGATTTGATTTTGTCGTTGCTTTACAGTGTCACTGGTCTGTGTACTTAAGTGGGTTTTTGTATACAGACCCAGTTTGGGCTGGTAATGGTCTTTCCTTTCCATATTTAGTGCTTCCTTTAGGAGCTTTTGTAAGGCAAGTCTGGTAGTAACAAATTTTCTGTTTTTGTTCTGTCTGAAAAGTATCTTATTTTTCCCTTCGCATATGAAGCTTTGTTTGGCTGAAAATGAAATTCTGGGTTGGAATTTCTTTTTTTTTAATAATGCTGAGTGTTGGCCCCCAATCTCTTCTGTCTCATAGGGTTTCTCCTGAGACATCTGCTGTTAGTCTGATGAGCTTCCCTTTGCAGGTGACCTGACCTTTCTCTTTAGCTGCCTTTAACATTTTTTTTTCAAACTTGGAGAACCTGATGATTGTGTGTCCTGAGGAGGATCTTCTTGTGAAGTATCTTACTGAGGTTCTCTGCATTTCCTGAATTTGAATGTTGGCCTCTCTAGCTAGGTTGGGGAGTTCTCAAGGATCTTATCTCATCTCTTTTAGGGACACCAATGAGTCATAGATTTCATCTCTTTACATAATTCCATATTTCTCATCAGTTTTGTTCATTTCTTTTCATTCTTTTTGCTCTATTCTTGTCTGACTGTTTTATTTCAGAAAGCCATTCTTCGTGCTCTGAGATTCTTGCCTCTGCTTGGTCTATTCTATTATTAATACTTGTGATTGCAATATGAAATTATTATAGTGTGTGTTTTTTTAGCTCTATAGTTGGTTACATTCTTTTCCATACTGGCAATTTTATTTGTCTGTTCCTGCAACCTTTTGTCTCGATTTCTAGCTTCCTTGGATTGGGTTTTGATGATCTTCATTCCTATCCATATTCTGAATGCTATTTCTGTTATTTCAGCCATCTTAGCCTGGTTCAGAACACTTGCTAGAGAGGTGTTGCAGTTGTTTGGGGGAAAGAAGGCACTCTGGCTTTTTCATTTGTCAGAGTTCTTGTGCTGATTCTTTTTAATCTTTATGTGCTTTCCTACCTTTAATCTTTGAGACTTCTAATCTTTAGATTTTTTTTTCTTTTATCCTATTTGATGACCTTGTGGGTTTGATTGTGATTTAAGGTCGATTCAGCTGACTTGGCTTTGTTTTTGAAAATTTTTAGGGGGCAACACTCAGCTCCCAACTCCAGGACTATGTGCTGTAACTCTGGGGGACTTATTTTGGGTCCTGACTTTGTAGTCTGGCTCCTTGAGGTTAGAAATCCACTGTGTTTGGGGGCCAAGGTGTGGCAGCTACAGCAGAGTGCTAACGGGTACCAGGGTGCCTGCCTCCTTGCAAACATTTACCATGGTGGCAGAGGGAATATAGACATGAGGTGTGGGGGAGGGCCCTGCTGGCGACTGTGTGCATGGTCATGCTAAAGGTGGAGATGACTTGGGGAAAGGGTGCTGTGGATGCAGATCTGAGTGCATTCTCTGTGCCCCGCAAGCATGAGTGGTCACTTAGGGCATATGAGGATCTACTGTTCTCAGCATAGTGTTAGCACAAGGATGGGGCACTGGCAGGAGTGGGTCTGGCTGGCTCTGTGCCTGCCAAGGCTTGATCTGCAATGGTGGTTGGTAGGGAGAGGAGGTGTGGACTGCAATCCCACCCACTGTTGGGGCAAGGAAAGCAAAACCTGCCAGTGCAGACACATGCCAGCACAGTGATGTGGGGAGTTGCCACGGGCCCCAGGGAGGCTGCAATATGGGAAGGGATCATGGTTGGTGGCCACAAGGGACACTCTATTGGAACTCTCTGCCAGTCAGACATGGTTCACCAGTGCAGAAGCTCTGGTGCAGGCCCCCAGGGCACCCAATTCTGCCATGCTAGCAGGTGTGACCAGGCTGGAGTCCTGGGATATGCCAGCAGACCAAGGGGTGCTCAAGTTGGACCAGTCCCTTCTGACGGTCAAGACTGTCCTGCAGAGTTCAGTTCTAACAGTTTCCCTGGGACTAAAATCTCCTATGGAAACAAGTCAATCCTAGGGAGATAGCCATTTTAAGCCATGCTTCACTACAGATGCTCTTGCAGTAAACCCTCTGGGCTCCACCTTAGTTGGCTTGCCACCCCTACTACTTCTTTCTACAGCTTCCCTGCCAACTCAAGTATCCATGGTGGTCAAGGGGTCTTTTCCTGCTCGGATTTCAGAGGCTTGTAGCAAGAGTGGGTTGCTTCTTGCTAGTTCAACTCACCTGTTGCCCCTGAGCTGTTGGGACCTAAGAATGAGTCCTGGTTCATGGTAGCCTTGTGCAGGGTACCCAGATTTCTCTCCCTTCAGCCCAGCTTCTGTGTCTTCTCTCTATCCCCTCTTGGTGCTTTACTTCCAATGATCTGTTAGGAGCATGAGAGTCATCTCAGTCCCTCCCTCAGAGCTGTTCCCCCAGTCTGTGTCTAGTTGGCCATCTTGCCCTCCCCCTTACTTTTTAAATGGTTGAAAAAACCCAAAAGAAGAGTGATATTATAAATTCATAATGTTATAGAAAAATCAAATTTCAATGTCCATGAAATTTCCCTGAAACACAGCCACACTTATTTATTTATGTATGGTCTGTGACTACTCTTTTGTTACAATAGTAGAGTTTAATAGTTTCAGTAGAGACCTTGTGGTCTATAAGGCACCTAATATGTTTACTATCTTGCTTTTAAAGCAGTTTGCTCAATCTTGGGCTAGAAAATGAAGATCTATTAAGTGGGAGGGACCAAGATCTCATTCTGAAGGAAAAGAGGAAAAAAAATCTGATGAGGGTTTGGGAAGAAAGAATTCATCAAAAACTGGAAAGAATGTCAACAAAGAGAGCTTGGAACTATTTGCATTTCAATGAATGCCATAGATCATAACTATGAGAAGCTTTTAAGATTCCTTAAAAGCTCATCCCAGTTTTAGACAGCTCTGTAAAAATTACGCACACTGTAAGAGAAATAAAATACTCTTGTAGTTTCTACAGAATTGGTCTTAGTTCTACTACTTGAAACTAGACAGAACAGGTCTAATTTGTCTTCCATGTGACAGATTTTCAAATATTTGAAGACAAATATCAAGTCCCCCTGAGTCTAATTACATTAAAAAGGGAAAAAATATAGAATAGAAAGAAAAATAGGGCAATTGGTACATGTCAGTGATGGATGAAGCCTCACGCATTGAAACAGACTTCTTTTATACCTCCTACAGGCTAACCACATTACAATGACAATGAAAAACATTTCTCAAACAAGTTCAGGATTGGCAGTTGCTTAGATTTGGAGACAAAGATGGAGAGTAAGAGAGGCCATACGACTTCTATCTTCCCTTAGTAGCTACAGATGTTGAGTTACCGTTGTCGGTTCACAGCAAATGTAAACCAAAAATGAAGTTCTAAGCCCTTCAACCATCTGAATGAATCCATCCTCTCAGCAAAGGCATTCCAAAATTAACCTGAAAAACTAGTTCAGGCTATGATGGGTTAGAGAAGCTCGACATGCCTCATTATACTCTCTTCCATTTTGGACTTACTGATAGAACAGACTCTCCATGTCTGATAAGAAACATTTACAGTCTACTCTCTCTAAAGCTTGCTACCTGGGAGTATCATCTGCATGATAAAATCGTGGTTTCTACAACCCCTATCTTAACCCAGACATTCTTTTCTATTGATGATAACTCTTTCACCCAATTGCCAATCAGAAAGCCTTTAAATCTACCTGTAACCTAGTAGGCCCTGCTTTGAGTTGTCCTGACTTTCTGGACTGAACCAGTGTACATCTTACATGTATTGGTTGATGTATTATGTATCCCTAAAGTGTATAGAGTCAAGCTGTATACCAGCCACCTTGGGTATATGTCATCACGACCTCCGGAGGCTGTGTCATGGGCAAGTCCTTAACCTTAGCAAACTATGCTTTCTGAATTGATTGGGACCCTGTCTCAGATACTTTTGATTTACACACACAAAAAAGAAAAAAGGCTGTCAATTCTTAGGGTAAAAGAAGGGGGAAAAAAACCCATAGAAGTGACTTGGAAAGTTCTTGAGAGATGATACACAAATAAAAGGCTCCCAACAAATTTCCAAGACACACAGCACTGTCAAGACAAAGTTGTGAAAGACTTGAACATGCACAAAAAAGTGGAGTGTTGGGTGTGCCTAGCTGACCTTTTAGGATTATCTGATTCCATGGGGGTATACTTTTTTGACCTCTATTGACTTGGTTACATTATTAGTTCTGCAGGAGTAGAAGTTAAATGACAGAAAACTGAAGTCATGCAAAAGTCTCTTGTCCATAGAAATGCAAAGGAACTTTGTTCAGATACAATGAATTTACACTCTGGTAGGAAAGATAACCTGATTTTTATTGCCCAGTGAGGTATTGGCATGTAGATTGATATTCCCTACAGACAATTTTGTATCTATTATTACCCTATAAATTATATTAAACAGTTTTGCTTATATTACCAAATTCACTTCAGAATTTTCATTTATGTATACATGGATATATATAGTGTGTATGTGCATGTGTTCTAATTCTTTGAACTGATTTTTAACATCAACTTCTTTATAAATAATGAATGAGGTACATAAAATTTTTGTCATTTTTTAAATATTTGCATGTGTCATATTTTTAACCATTTGTAAACATTTTTCCTTTAATATAAAGATTTATATCAATATATTCACTACAAAGTTATTTTAAACGTAAGAGTAGGTTTCTTTGCAAAGCATTGTGAACCCATAAGTATCTGAGACGGGTCTCAATTAATTTTGCCAACATTAGGAACATGCCTGTGACACAGCCTCAGGAAGTCCTGACTAAAAGTTTGTGTTGACATTAATGCTGGAGGGTATAATGAGGTGTGTCTGACCCCTTCTTCTGCCACTGCCTGAACTAAATTTTCAGGTTAACTCTGGAATACCTTTGGATGAGAGGAGGGGTCTATTCAAACGGTCAGGCCATTTTATTTTTGGTTTACGCATTTTTTTTTATGCATCTTTTCTTCTGATTGTATTAGGAAGGAAGTCTGGAGAAGATGCGAATGTGTCTTGACCAACTGTAGTGTCTTCTAATGGTTCCCAGCTGATTCGGACAGCTTACACTTGCATAGCATCAAAAAGTTACAGCATGTAGAACTCTCATTGTGTATTCTGATTGTCCATCCTGTTAGTAGCCTTATATTCTGCCCTTGACTTAGGAAGACTTTCTGATGTACATATCTTATGGCTGAAGAAACATCAAGGCAATTAATTTTTAAGAGAAGTAGCACCCCATAAGTAGACCTAATTTAAACTCCGCTACTAACCAGTTTTATAATCTTTGCCTAAGTCCTTAATTTCTTTATTTTGTTAAATAAGCATATTATTACCTACATCACCAGGCTTTGAAGAAAATTTATAGACATAAACCAAGTAAATGTTAAAATGTATAAATAAGTGCATAAACCAAGCAAACTTATATTCAATCCATTCCTTAATTTATTCCATTTTAGTGCCTACTATTATTGTACTCTTTATCTCTGTCAAGGTAAATCTCTAAAAGATGCCCTACCTTCCAGGAATCCTAATCTCTTGTACTATACTCCTCAAAAGAGTCTGTACATCTGACCCATCTCCCACTCTTCCCAAATATTGAAGTCATTTTTCAGTACCTTGAGTCATCAGCCAAATGCTTTATATTCTCAGTAATTTCTCTGTTTCCCTCTTCTTTTTTGCTCTTACTGAAACCCAGTTCTTCCTTAAAACTACTGTGGCCCTTTTAGGTGGTTGCTATTTTCACTCCTACATTTTCTCTGCCCCTGGAGGTAGGGTAGGTGTTCTTTCTCCTTCTCATTGCCATTTCCAGATAGCTTTTCCTCTTCTCTCCCTAATATTTTCCATTTCTGATGCTACTATTTTGAGGTAATACCACCCACTATCTCTTCTGGTTGCGATCATCTGATGCCCAACTCAGTTCTTCTTGTTCTTGGGAGAATTAGCTTTGGCTCAGTGTCATTCTATTCAGCATGCTTGTCTTTTAGTTTTTGGAGATTTTGATAAACCTGTACATGATTTTTCTACCTCCTAATTCTCTCAATCACTTGAATTTTGATTCTCCAATGGCTTTATCTCTTACCCTGTCTCAGCTACATACTGTCATTGTTATATGCCAGTGGTTCTCAACTGCAGGCAATTTTGCTTCCCAGTGGACATATAGGAATGTCTGGAGATGTTTTTGATTATCATAGCTGGTAGGTGCTACTGCATTTAATGGATACAGGATAGAGAAGCTGGTAAATATCCTACAAAGCACAGAATAGTCCCTTATAACAAAGAATTTTCCAGCCCCAGTTGTCAGTAGGGCTGAGATTGAAAACCCTCTCTTACAGACCTTGTTTACAATGAATATGCCCCTTCACATTCACAGTTTCAAGCATCTCACTTTGACTTCTTTTACAAAAGAAAAAAAAAAATATCTCTCTTTCCATTACAGCAAAGCTCCTCAAAAGGATGGATTGTATGTGCTGGCTCCTTTTTCTCCTCTCACTTTTTCCCTTGCATCTACTTTAATATAGGCTTTCCAACACCATACTCCGCTTAAACTGATCTTGCCATGATCATAAAGAATGTCCACATTGATAAATCCAAAGGTAACTTATTAATCTTCATCATACTTGACCTGTCAGCAGTATCTAAGACAGATGATTATGCCCACTTTTTTTTCTTTTTCTTTTTTTTTCTTTGAGATGGAGTCTTGCTCTGTTGCCCAGGCTAGAGTGCAGTGGTGCCATCTCAGCTCACTGCAACCTCCACCTCCTGGGTTCAAGTGATTCTCCTGCCTCAAGCCTGTTGAGTAGCTGGGATTATGGGTGTGCACCACCACACTCAGATGATTTTTGCATTTTTAGTAGAGATTGGGTTTTGCCATGTTGGCCAGGCTGGCCTTGAACTCCTGACCTTAGGTGATCTGCCCATCTCAGCCTCCCAAAGTGCTGGGATTACAGGTGTGAGCCACTGTGCCTGGCCCATGCCCATTTCTTGGTTGCACATTTTTCCCTTGCTGAGACATCACTCTCCTGATTCCCCTTTTACCTCACACACTACTCTTTCCCAGTCTCTTCAGATTTCTTCCCATCTCCTGAAGGTCTTAATATTTGAGTGCCCTAAGGTTTGGTGAAGTCTCCTGATTTTAAATACATGTATATGCACATGTGTATCATTCTTCAAATTCTTCTTTGAACTGATTTTTAACATCAACTTTTTCATTAGTGAAGTAAATAAAACTTCTGTCATATGTATTTTATATTTGCCTGCATGTCATGTTTTGAACTCTTTGAAAACATTTTTCTCTTAATAATATAAAGACTCATATCAATGTATTCTCACTACAAGATTCTTTTAGACATAAGAGTCAGTTTCTTTCCAAAGCACTTGTGAATTCATAAGTAACTGAGAGCAAGTCTCAATCAATTTAGATAGTTTATTTTCCCAAGGTTAAGAAGGTACCCATGATACAGCCTCAAGATGTCCTGACAACATGTGCCCAAGGTGATCAGGGTACAGCTTGCCTGTATACATTTTAGGGAGACATGGAACATATCTGCATTTAGGCAACTACCAAGTGTATACCTCTCCCTTGAGCTTCAACCTGATAAGCCCACCTGTATGCTCCAAATGTTCACTTGGGTGTCTTACAGGTGCTGTGAACCTCAAACACACAAAAATAGAGCTACTGGTCTCCACTTTCTTCAAAACCTTTCTCATAAAACTGCATCCCAGGTAGTAACATCTCCATGTTTTTGGTTGCTTAGACCAAAACCTTGGAGTCATGATGGATTTCTTCCTTTCACAACATGCATCTGTTACATCAGCAAATTCTACCACCTCTGCCTTCAGAATATATCTATGATTCAAACCCCTCTGGTCACCTTTACTACAATTGCCCTTCACCAATTCACAGACATCTCCTGTGAATTACTATCGCAGTAATCTCCCCTGCTTCCCTCCTTTCTCCACTCCAACATGTTCTCTAGTTGCCAGTGTGATCCTGCTGACACAGCTCAAATTCCTCCGATAGTTCCCCATTTCATATGGAGGATAAGCTACAGCCTGGTAAGCCATCAATGATCTGCGCTTTCACTTCTCTTAACTTGTCTCCTACTCTTCTCTTGCTCACACTGACTTCTTTGCTGCTCCTTGAATAGGTGCAGCACACGTCCACCTCAAAGCCTCTACAGCTGCTGGATCCTTGATTTTAAATCCTGTCCTTCCAAGGATCTTCCTGATTCACTCTCTCATCTCCTTCAGGTATTTAATCAAAAGTCACCTTCTCAATGAGCCCTTGTCTGATAACCCTATTTAAAAATATAAGCCAATGGCTGAGTGAAGTAGCTCATGCCTGTATTCCCAACTATTTGAGAGGCCAAGGTGGGAAGATGGGTTGATGCCAGACGTTTGAGACCAGCCTGGAAACATAGCATGACTATATCGCTGCAATTTTTTTTTTTTAAATTTAGTTGGATATGGTGGCATGTACCTGTAGTGCTAGCTACTCAGGAGGCTGAGGCAGGAGGATTGCTTGAGTCCAAGAGTTGGAGAGTTGGATGCTTCAATGAGCTATGATGGTGCCACTGCACTCCAGCCTGGGCAACAGAGTGAGACCCTGTTTCTTAAAAAAAAAATCACACCTCTGATATCCTGTTTCTCTTTTCTGCATTTAACTTACTCTGTATTTCACTTATTTAGCCTTTCCCCTGCCTTTCCCCACAAGAACAAAATCTCTGTGAGAATGGGATATTTTTTGTTCACTGCTGAATTTCCATTTTAGACTATAGCGCTTCCTCTATAGTTACACTCAGTAAATGTTATTTTTAAAAAATAAGCTCACTGTAAAGCAGCAAGACAATAGAAGGCACAATTAAATGTGAATTGTGTTTTCTTTGTTTGCCTAGATTTTAAAGGACAATAAAAAGAAATGATAGTTTGGGGCCATAAGAGCCTAGAATAAGAAGTGTTAACTTTTATCTCTTTCAGTGATAAAAACAAATATGCAGTTGACTTTAGGATTTTGTATAATTTTTCACTTAGGACATGGCTAACCACATATACATATTGATGATTTTTTTCAGTCTTTGGATTTTTAGAGATGTGGTACTAGAAGAGACTACCTGTTTCTCTGGTTATTCTAGCTAAATTATTCAGCCTAGGGACTGGTGGTGAAGGGACAAGTCATAGTCACTTAATTTTTTTTATGTGTATTTCTAACAATTTGGTCTAAAATAATTAATTTCTAGTCTTTTGTTTACTTTTTGACAGTCAATGTGCAATTCGCATTATGTTAAATACATACCTATATATCCCTTATTAGAATGCAAAGGTGTTTTCCCCTCACACATAGTATTTCATTTGATCCCTGCTATAGCCAAATATGGGAACTGGGGTAGGATATTCATAATGTTGATTTTACAAAGGTGAAAACTGAGATTCAAAACATGAAAAAAATTGTGACTCCACTGGTAGGCATGATAGCTGAGATTAGAACACATGCCTTCTAATCCTATTCCAGGCTCTTCCTACTTAGCTGCACAGCATCTTATCGATGGATGAACACCCAACACTTTTTTGAAAGAAATGGCACATTAAATTTTTCTCTGAGCTTAGGGAGAGCAAAATTACAATGACTTGACACAAGTCATTTAATTGCTTATAAACATGCCTCCGGCTTTTTAAAGAAGTAGTCTTTATAAGGTTTAGCAAAAATATAACTAATTCTTATCAGTTTAAGAATGTATTTCTAATAAGTTCTAGAGAAACATGGTTAAATCAAGCATTCACAGGCAAGAATTATAACATTAAAAAGGTTGCTATGGACTTATATGTTTAGAAGGATGAAATTTTGTAAATTGTAGAAAATGGGTGGATAGATGAGAAAACAGAAACTGAAGAAAATCTGGACTAAATTAATTTAGCTTGGAGCATGCATTTTAGCTCATATATCTTTAGAGAAAATAAACACCAAAATGTAAACTTTGAGATGTTACTACAGCTCATTATGTAAGAGTTAGGTGATGACAATATTTGGAAAATGCTCCAAACAGTAGCTGCAGTTGAGTGATTAAAAATGCACATTAACTGCTCTTTTCCTCAGTTTCTCTATTTATAAAATATGAGCAATAATTGTACTGCCTTCATATGATTGCCAGGGGATTAAAATGAGTGAATTCATATAGATTGTCCAGCATATCAACTGCATTGAAAATAACTACCATTATTGGGTTAAAGCCTTTGAGAGATCGTACAATAAAGAAAAGTCTGTAAATGAAATTAACTCATCCTTTTCTAAACATGGCTAATTATGGAATCAGCACCTAATAACATAGCAGAGAAGTTTGAGGAGGGCAACTGGACTTGGGGTTTTAAGGACCAGAGGCATGAAAGTAGTCTGGCAGCCTCTCTTAAATGAAATGCCTATTAATTGTCAATGCTAATCTTTCTGTTTGAATGCTCTTTTATTTTTTTGTCTGACAAAGTCTTACGCATCTCTGATGGAGAAATTGAAATCTTGGCCCCAATTCTCCATCCCTTCGTGTATCCACACTCTTTGCAATGTGATTTTGCAGCAATTTCCATTGAGAGGTGGATTCTATTTCGTTATCCCTTGAATGGGCAGGTCTTGTGAGTTGTGTTAGCCATTAGTATATCGCAAAAAAATGATGTTTCCAGTGTAGGCTTCACAAGAGACTCCACACATCTGTTTTTCTGCCTTTACCGTGAGAACATGTCCAGCCTAGCCTCTTGAACCACAAGGAACAAGGAACAGACTGTAGTCAGTCCTGTTGTCCTAACCAAGGCTACAGTTGTGGAAGGAGCTAGTCTGGAAGAGCTAGCCCAGCTCAACCTTTCAGTTGATTGCAGATACACGCCTGAGTCCAGATGAGGTCAACCCTGCCAGGCTTAGGTCATGAGGACCTCCCAGCTGAACCATATTCATGTATATGTGGTGTTATTTTAAGCCACACATTCTAGGGTTTGGTAGACACTGTTATTATAGAAGTAGCTTTATTAATATACCACCTTTAGGTCTTAGCTCAATGGCAGCTTCTCCATGTAACTTTCCTTCACACAACACAACCTGGTTTCAGTGTTCCTCCTTTGTTTTCTCTTAACAATGGTGCTTCCCTTTTTCCTAACACTTTTTGTTGGATGGTATAATAATCTCTTGAGTTGGAGATAGTGAGCTTCTTGAAGGCTGGGTCAGTGTCTTAATTGCAAATGCCTGATTGTAGCAGAGAGGTCTAGCACATAGCAGATGATAGCATTTGCATAACTCTTTAATATTTGATTTGTGCAAATGCTCATGTTTTTAAAGCCCTGGTGTCATCTGAAAACCAGAGAATGGATTGTCTCATTGGCAGAGCACTTACTTTATGTAGGAACGCTATCATTTAGACAAAATGTGTTTTGCCTTAGATACTCTTTAAACATGCATTTGCCTCATCAAGTTATTTCCTAAAATCATCCTATGTGGTATGAAAATATGGGACCTTATTATTTTTTTAACTCAGTATATGAAGCATTAACCTTTATATTAGAAAATAAGTTGCATTTCACTTAATTCAGGATCAGCAAGGTTTTTTTTTTTTTTAATTTTAAGTGTAAGAAACATGCTAACATTGAGAACATTATTGGTCTTGCTGTAACCTCACTATGTCGACATAACGAACACTCCAGGATGTCTCTGTTCAGAAGGACAACTAGTCAGAAACCAGTTGTAGATGTGTTTATGGTTGAAACAGTTCTTGAACACTTACTTTATGACCCGTGAACTAGATATGATTATCCTCTTTTAGAGACAGTCTCTTGGCCAAGGTCACAAATCCAAAGTGGGACAGACTCAGGCTTCCCATCCAAGCTTGTCTGCTCTCAAACTCATTCTGCTAACGACTATGCATACCACCTCTCTAAAATAAGATGAAAGTGAACCCTCACTGACTATTTACTAAGGACCATGGAATGCGCCATTGGCTTTACATGAACTTTTTCATTTAATCTTTGGATTTAGGGGAAAAATACAATTCTGTTCTTATCCCTATATCATAAAAGTAGCAGAAATGTTAAGTAGCATGTCTGACATCAAGTGCAAAATGATAGAGTGAGGACTTGAACCCAGACTCTACTATCATGCAGAAAATGCTAAATAAATATTTTTTCAGTGAACGAGTAAACCCCTGTCAGAATAAAATCAAATTCTAACAAATGTTCACCATATAAAACAAGCATAAATTCGTGTAAACTAAGTTAATCCATTCAAAATTCGTTCCTAACTCAATAAAGCAGCTTTTAAATGAAGATTCAATTTTTTTGAATAGTTTATTACAGGTTCAAGCCAATCTGTTATGTTTTCATCCAGATGAACTAGTTACATCCAGATTTTTATGCTAGTCACCTCATTCTTCTAGTTAAAATCTATTTTGAGGAACTCAAATTGGATTTATTTGCTCTAACTATTCAAATAAGTCTGAAATTTTGGGTCGGGTTTTGCATAACTATAACTGATTTACCTCATTTAAGTTAATTTAAACTAATTTTCATTTGGCCAGTAGATTAAATATATTTTAAGTAGCATTAAAGCTCTAACTTGAAGTAGTTAGAAATAACTATTGGAACCATGCATAGCCTCTTTGTAGGTATTCTTATCTGTCCCTAGTAGTCCCATAAGAAAAAGAATTATATCGTCAATAGGGCTTAGGAAGTGTGGCATAGACTCCCCTCCTTCAGATCTATCATATACATAAAGGTTTTCTTTTTGAGATGGAGTTTCACTCTGTTATCCAGGCTGCAGTGCAGTGGCATGATCTTGCCTCATCGCAACTTCTGCCTCCTGGGTCAGGCGATTCTCCTGTTTCAGCCTCCCAAGTAGCTGAGATTACAGGCATGTGTCACCATGCCTGGCTAACTGTTATATTCTTTTTAGTAGGAACAAGGCTTCACCGTATTGGCCAGGTTTGTCATAAACTCCTGAGCTCAAGTGATCCGCCCACCTCGGGCTCCCAAAGTGCTGTGATTATAGGCATGGGCGACTGTGCCTGGCTGTCATATACATAAATGTTTTCAAAAATCTAGTGTTGAGAATATTTTAAACTTAATTTGAAAAAAATATTATCTTTCTTTGGAAACAAATATTATCTTTCTTTGGAAATGGTATTTTTAAAAAATCTGGTTTAAACCAACTTTTGACCTTTTTAAGAAATTATAATAAATAGACCAGAAGCCATCTTTGGGTGGATCATTCTGGTTCAGTTGGCTCTGACCTGTTCTCTAGGTAGTTATGAGTAAATTTGGGGAAGCTCTCAGCATTTTAAAATCACTTAGAACAGGTTTAATCAGCCACATGTATTTGGAATGTACAACACTATACCTATTAGTATTTTCCCACAGAAAGGCAAAAAATGTTCTATACAGTCTGGAAAATTAATGCAAGCAGTTTTGAGGAATCAAGTGATTGGTATTCCAGTATTCCAGTTATGGAATGGCAATGATGACCTTAGATTGTATAAAACTATATCCCAAGGAAGTGTGTGTGTGTGTGTGTGTGTGTGTGTGTGTGTGTGTGTATACTGGAGTGGGATGTCAGAAGACAGTCTTGCTTCCAGTAGCCTCACAACACTGCCTCACTCTTGAGACTTTAGCAAGAAATTTGGTTCCATATGTTAACAGATACTTGAAAACTGTCCATTCAGAGAGCATTTCAGCTGCTGCTAGGACACGGCAGGCAGGCGGTATACAAATCTCATCCTCATCGAGATTTCAAAGTGCCACTCATGTAGTATCCTAAAATGTCAATAAAAGACTCTTTATTCATAAATAACTGATATGCAGTTAATTTACGTCTGTACATTTATCTTGAAAAGTCTGTAACCATCCAGTTTTTTTTTTTTTTTTGCAAACTCTACATAAAACATCCAAACTGTCCATTTTGTTCAATACAATATAACACAGCTGTTTGGCATTACCAAATATATATGTATATATATTTATAGATATGTACATGTGCTGAAAAAGAAGCTAGTGCAGCCTTTTCTAAGAAGTCCATCCAAGTATTTACTATACAACATTCAGAATTTACATTGATAATACAAGGCACAAAAAGTGTGGTATGAAGCCAAGGCCATGCTTCATTCAACCTCTCTCCTCTGGCTTGCTCACTCCTTCAGCTTCATGTCAAATTAAGTGTTCAGCCCTGCTTTATATTTTACTTTAATTTTTGGCTTTGAACACATCAAATAAAAGTTGAGAGTGATATGGGTTTGAGATATGAATCACTTGAAAGAACACCCCCCACGCACCTTCCCAAAATAAACAGAACAAAATGAATCTGTTTTAAAATTCATCCATGCAGAAATGGAGGTATGAAAGTACTCATATTTTTTTGAGTCTGGGTCAGAAGAATGAGCCAGTTTTCCTCTAAATGCTGATGTTGGCAACGTTTCTAGGTTGAGACTTCCTGGAGTGCATGTACCAATCAGACATGATTATGAAGAATGGGTAATTCTGAGTCTTTATTCCAATTTGGAAAAGGAGAACATTGTTTTTCCAACCAGAAAGTTCCCAGATTCTGAGTGCTTTCCCACCTTTGTATAGAAAAGTTTTGAATGGGTGTGACCTATATGATCTAGGATAAGCCTTGGAGGGTGTTTCTGATTGAAAGTTTTCAGTTACCCTCTGCTGAGGCTTATGTTCCTGACACATGGCACAGTGTGTGCTCTCTCTCAGCATCATCGGAACTAGCTAATGGAGGGATATTGGAATTATTAGGTCTATTTCTGATTGTAATGTCTGTGTTTCAGTAATGGGGTCATAAAGCATAATACTCTACTGACAAATTCCCCTCAAATATCACCTCTCCTTTCTACAATTCACCAGAACCATAGTTAAATCTCCACCTACAGATATTTAAATTTAAAAGAATTATATAATTTGGCCAATTTGGGGATTTGAGTGTAAACAGTGCTTGAAATTAGTGAAATAATTTTTAGGGTTACCAAAGCTGGAGGCAAAAGGACATTTCCATTGTAATCATGCCTTTCGTGAAAGTATTTTGACACACATTCCCCTTCATGCAAAGAACCACCTTACCAAATTTAGTAATACGGTCTATAATTCAAAGGTATAACTTTTTTGAAAAATAAGATGGAGCCCTGCTGAACTCATTATTAGTATGGGGAAGGGAATTTTTATGATTGGGTGTAATCATGAAGCTTACTGCTTTTTTTGTCTTTGGGTCAGATGGAGGGCGGGTGCTAGGACATGAAGTTTAAATGTTACTGCCTTAGGTCCACCTCATGAGGACATTCCAAATCCATGATCTTCACAGCAAAAGGAAAAAGCAATGAGTAGCTGCTTCAAAAACCACAATTATTCTATGTGAGTTAAGTTTCCTACTTCAGATCACGGTACTACACACTAGTGACTAACGGCCAGGTCTGATTTTCATCCCCTGTTATTTTTTGAAGAATTATAGTGTACAAGTTGCCATTTTGGATGTCACGAATGACCCTGGAGTGGGGATGCAAGGAGTTCATGGTAGACACTGGCTCTCCTAGAACTGCTTTTGCAAAAACACCACATGCTGTCAATACAGCCAAACAGCTTTGTAACGGCAGCTTTCGGAATAGTTTGGAACGTAAAAACACAAAATATGCAACACGTCTAAGATTAGTAACATTTTCACTTTTGTGACATTGGACAAAATACATTTTTGCTTGTAGTTCAGGAAAATTCTATGCAGACAAAACGGTGGAAAGTACGGAAACGGTGGCCATTCAGCTTTTTGCTAAAGCATCAATTTTCAAATACAGCGCTATGGCAAGTAACACCAAAGGCGAATACAATTGTGTCATCCTCTGTAGGCCGACATTTTGCTCTCCCATTTGCTGTGGCCATCACCTCTAGTCCAGTCAATGAGGATTCAAACTCTGCAGTATTTCATGAGGAAACAATGACAATGGGCCACACACAGTAGGCCAGAGTGGAAGATTTCTCAGCTTCTTCACGATTCCTGTGACCTCTACAGAGCTGGAACAAAGACCTCTGCGAGAACTTTGCCTTCAACACATCTGACAGCTATATCACTCAACACATTTACAGAGGGCAGAAGGACTAAGAAATTGAAGAGAAAATGGCTAAAAGAAAAAACAAAAGCATATCAAGAGATTTTTATAACATTTTGAAATTCACAGGTATGTTTGCCAGAAGTTTGGCAAGTAGAAAATGCTATCTAAAACCAATGATCCTATTTTAATCATCTATATTTGCTTATCAATCCTAATGCTGAGAATGTTTGTCAAGGAAAATAGTTACAATAAATCCAGAACGTTTAATCCAAAGAGAACCCTGTTTTAGTGATTTGACTTAATATCCCCTCCCAAAGACAATTGAAAGAAAAATATAGAGACTTCGGCAGAAGACACCACCTGCAGTTGGAGGTAAAAATAAGAAAAGTTCTCTTTAAAGAGAACTGTGTCAACTCTTTTTCATCTCTTACAAAAAGGCCAATAAAATTTTTGTGGGAGTACATCTGAGTATTATGAGACTTCTTGCACTGGTAAATGAAGTTTGCATTTAAATCCATAGAGCAAGCTTCCTTTGGCTTAAAGGATTTTAATGTAAACCAGTAAGACTGTACAAGCAATGTTGTAAAAACTGTAAATTAACTTTATGATGCTACAGTCTGGTGAAGCTGTGAAGTGCACGATTTTGGTGGCATAATTTAAAGCTATATTTAAAGCATGACTATTAGACGTAAATGCCTTTGAGGATTGAAAGATTTGACATTGAGTGGGATATTTTTTGCAAAAAATTTACGTAACTTACCAAGTACTCAAGGCCACTTTTAATTTTGCTTCATTTTGCAATAGGACAATAAAATTTCCAAATTAAGTACTTGGACAGATAAGTAAATCTCTTTGAAGAGGGGCATTTGTGTAGTAGTGAACAAATATTACAATAGGACTAAATTTAGGTCACAGTGAATAACTGTAAGTTCAAGTGTAAGCTAACTTTTTATCTGATCTGCAATTCCACCTCCTCCCCACACCTTGGTCTGTAAATCTCACAAACATAGGTTCTCTTTGAAATTCTATTATAAAAGTGCTGTGCAATCCTGACATGCAGTGACCACAGAATTTCATACATTTCTATAGAAATCTTATGTAGGATCCTAGCAGAAATAAGTAAAAGAGAAATGTAAAGAAGAAACAAAATAGGCTGAAGGATGAATTTGATTGAGACTTAAGGCTGAAGTCTGAGGTGAATCATGTTAACTTCTTCTTTTGTTACCCTATATGATATGATGTTCAAGTGTGTTTATAAAACCCAGGCCAAAGGAAAAAAATCCATGGGAGCGAACTCCAGATTAAGGATTGATATCAGTCTCATCTCATCTTAAAATAATCTAGACAGATTTGAGGGAAAATCATTTAGAATTTTCATCTGTTTAAAAATATTTAAAATGTATCAAACATCTAAAGACCTGTGTGGATTCACAGAATAGATGAAACAATTATAACGCCAATTAGAAGGGAAGAAGGAAAATGCTTAGGATGGTATAAAACAAAAATCCTCCAAGATGGGTTCTAACACAGCCTCTAATGTGCTTTCTACTGGTTTTTATTCAACAGTTCATATTTCTTCTGCATGCCACCCCATGACAACCAACTTTAGCTTATTGTGACTGGTTGACCATCTACATCTCTCTCTTTCTCCTTCAGAAATTATATCAGTGATGTCAGATGATTTACATTTTCATACTGTTTCTCCATTGGTTCCTAGAAGAAACAAATAACTTAAGCAAACTAGCAAAATGATGTTTTTCTGATCTTGACATGGTATTGTGAAAATATGCTTGACAGTTCTAAGATGATTTCTTTGTTCTACATCATAAGCCTTTGGTTCCTGAGAAAAGTGTGATGCTTTTGAATTACAAGTAGCAAAGCCTTCTATCTAATACAGGGGACCACATATACCACACATTAGTTAGAGAAAATGGCCAACACATTCAAGAGTTCTTCCATGCCTTATCCATGGTATCGTAAATTCAACCCATCTTTAGGCCTTTTTCACTTGCGTGGAGATTCAGAAAATTATTATTATTTTTTTTTTACAAGGGATCTACAAAAACGTTGTTGGAAAAAAATCGATCATATCCCAACTGCCAAGTACTCCCTACCTCCCCCATTTCCTGACCACTTTTTATTCTAATGTTGCCTACCTCTAAGTAGCTGACTAGCTGTCTTGTGGTACCTCTGGGTCCTTGACTTTGTTTGTCCTGATTGTGGAAAGCAAATTACAATATCCACCAGAAGATGAACAAGAGCAAATCTGTTCATCTTTAGTCTACCAGGACATCTTGTCAAAAATGATTTAATAGGATAAAAAGACGGAGTAAAGTGATAAGATGAGGATCATGAATTATCTGTGGATTTCAATCCTCCACAATATCAGTGCCTCCTGATGTAAAAAAAAAAATCATAGAGCGATAGACTATTCAGCCTCCCTGAATATGCTTTCTATAGGGAAAAGCATATTCTATAGAGAAGGCATATTCAGGGGGCTGAACAGTCACAGCGTGAAGACTACCTAAACAATGCATGTGGTTTCAGGGACTCTGTGGTAGAGGTATTCCTCAAGTGTATATTTACTCAAATATTATTTTGAGCAAAGACTGCTAATTTCCCAAGAGGTAAAATGAGGATCACATATAGTCTTACTGAGAGATTATGTGATGACATAGTACCAACACTTTACACAATATGAAGAATCTGGATTGAGAAATACAGTAAAACCCATTTTCTTGTAATAACAATGTTAGAGAACTAGATCAATATATGCCTCCTATAATCATAGCTGATTTGAGGCCTATGACATCTGCATTTCACGTGTTTTTGAACTTGCTTTAATCTCTCCTGTCTCCATATCCATGTAATAGCTGTGTTCTAACAGCACTCAGCAATTTGAGTGGCTTAGATGGGAATAGAGACGGTCCCACTTTGCTGGGTTAGAAAAAACAACTTTCCATATTGACAAGTTTAATGATGCTCCTTAATACCTCTCTACTGCAAGGGCTAAGGCAGAGGAAGAAAGAATAAGGGTACATTTGTCTCAGGAAAAAATAAAAAGGTGGAGTACTCTAGTTTGTGGTCTCTCTTACCTCTCCATTGTGTCTCCATTAAGTGGCTAGAAAAGAAGGGAGCTGGTGCTGGTATGATGTGCTCAGATTCTAAATTCTAAATGCCTCCTTGTTAAAGTCATACATGTGGGTTGGCAACCAGTTTTGCTTCTAAAAGACAATTTTACAATGATTTCTGATATCACAGATGCCAATTGGTAGAAAACTCTGACAGTCTAGTACCAGAATCTGCTGGCCCTTTGGGGCACATCATTAAAAACCTGTTTTAAAACTGCCTTCCCAGCATTATTGTAGCTCATCTTTTCCCACAACTACTTCTGCCCTCACTTTTATCCTTGCCACTCCAAATCTGAGGAATTAACCCAAATGTGGATTCCAAGGAGACAGTAGAGCCCTCTTACATGTACGAGAGCTTGTACTTTTTCCTATTAACATGTTTTACCTATATAAAAAATGTAGTTTCTTCACCCAGGGAATCTAACTGATTGTAAATGAAGGCTGAATTTCCCCAACGCCACTGGGCAGAAAGCGGCCTCTTTCTTTCCCATTTAAAGCAAATGTCCCCAAGCTGGCCATCACTCTGTCTCATGGGAGGAAGTGGACTAGAGTCCATTTTGCCTGCTGTAGTTGAAGTCGGCTTCATCAAGCTGGGATTCTGAAATGTTTGAGAGTTTCGTGTGTGTCCTCCCAATCTCTTCAAGGGCACAGGCCAGGGAGTCAAGGTCACCGTCGTGCTGATGACGAGCTTCCCACAGGTTCAAAATGACAGCAGATGGGCTACTTTGTGTAGCGAAATAAGATAAATTCCTAGATGGAGAGAGTTAAAAAGAACAAAACAAAATATGTAAACAAAGGAATAAACACCAGTAAGAGAATTAAAAATATATGTTAATAGATATTATTACAATAGGGGTAAAAAGCTATACTAAGGCAGGTCTGAGGCAGTCTAGTTTGTATCCCAGCACTCAACTGAAACTGTACTGTGAAATGTTTCCAATAACCTTATCATCTCCAAAGATTTGTTTTGTCTTGTTTGAGAGACAGGGTCTTGCTCTGTCACCCAGGCTGGAGTGCAATGGTACGATCATAGCTCACTGCAGCCTTGACCTCCTGGGCTTAAGTTATCCTCCTGCCTCAACCTCCCAAAATGCTGGGATTACAGGCACGCAAAACTATGTTTGCCCCCAAGTCTTTTGAGTCCTCACCTTCCTTGAACTCTTTGTGTTTGTTTTCCTCTTGACCATCCCCTTGACATGCTGTATTTCATTTGTTTATGTCATACTTTCACTCATTCCTTTTTTTTTTTTTTTCCAAAACATCTGACCTGTCTCTACTTGGATAAACATAAAGACTTTCAAGGTTTTATCTTTGATTTCTTGCTGTTATTTCCTTCCTCAATGGGCTTATATACTAAGTGGAGTAGTTATCAAACCAAGTGGATAGTATTCTAAATGTGTACCTCCAATTTTTAAGTTAATGTGAGCTAATAATAGATCTCTAAATGACCTTGGGATTGTTCCAGTTACAGATTCCTCTACCTTCACAAATGCAATGCATCAGAAACTGATATCTCCATGTCTCCTAATTGGTCTTCCTTCTAACTAGAACAAGTATCCCAGTATTTATAACTGTCTTTCTAGTCTCTCACACTGGACCATCTGTTTTCAATTCTTCCTTTTATATTTTTTCTTTTTAACATACTCATCGGCTTCTTCGTTGTTCTCCATGTTTACCACGTATACCTAATCTATACTCTATCACTTTATGGTCTAAATCACACAAAATCTTCAGAGTTTTTCCAAACTCGGATATACCCTGCATTCTATTTCCTCAATCATGAAATACCTACTCTAGTTGTCTTCAATGAGTTCCTTGGTCTGTCCTTGATCTAGCTATGGCTATAGATACATGAATACCCATAGCTAGATATGGATATCCCTATCCATAATATATGTCCATAATATATATATAATAGATATGTGTAATATTATATATGTTAAATATATAATATATAAAAATATAAATATATATTATATATAATACATATATCCATTATATATAATATGTGTAATATTATATATAATATATATTATGGATATATGTATTTTATATATATATATATATATATATTTTTTTCTTCCATGCAGTCTTCTTTTGCACTTTGAGCCACTGATCCTGACTCAGGTAACACTTTGCCTCTTGTTTTCATTTATTCTGTTCATGAGGAAGGTCCACTTTCTCCCTTTATCCTGTTTATCAAGATCATATGCCCCCACAAATTGACAAGTTTAATTACGCTCCTTGATACCTCTCTACTGCAAGGGGTAAAGAACAGGAGGAAGGAACAAGGGTAGATTTGTCTCAGGAAAAAATGACTCAATTTTTTCTGTGTGTGCCAATGGTTCAAAATCCCAGTGGTTTTTGGCAGTGTCCAATGGTTCAATTCTCATTTACACTTTTCCCAAAATGATTTATGTCTTCTCTGAACTCTTCTTATGCTTGTACTTAACTTTCATGCAAATAAAATGCTTATCTATTTTGTGTGTGTGTGTGAGCATGAACTCTGCCTTCCCAATTTGACCACAAACATCTGAAGGGCAAGGATAATATCTATTAATTTTCGGAATCTGCTACCATACTTGTGATAATACAATGACAGGTGTTTATTCAACATTCTTCAGCCAAGTAATTGATTTCAATAACATGGTATCTTGAGTAAAAGCACGGTAACCTTTAGGGCAGTAACTTTGCTATGACAAAGACAAAGACAACACAAAAGATTAAAGGTCACTGTTTTTCATAGGGACTTTTACAGTAAGGATAGAAATGTCATCTCTGGTAAAATTCTGATGAGTTGAAAAGGTTTTCCAGAGCCAGCCAAGTATTTCCTATCTTGAGGATGGTATTACTTTCTCTCACCACGCCTAGCTTATGGTCACAAACAGGATTGATGTAGGCCAGAGCACTCAGATGACAGACAAGCTTTTAAGGACGTGTTGCCCTTTACAGGAGCCACAGATGCATGCACACACACACAAACTGTGAGTGAATAAAGTACTGTTTTATTCAAAGGTCTTAAGATCCCGTTTACAGTCAGCTGGCTGCCAAATAGCACTACAAGTATGTTCCACTAATAAACACCTTTAATTGTAAAATGGAGAAGCCCAGCTTAGAAACATTCTTGGTAGTTTGTCTTTTATCTTTTCTTTTCTTCCTCTTTTCCTTCCTCCTTTTGTTTTTCTTTGATGGTTATTCCTTTCTATACTAATAGAAATGGCAAAGCAAACATTGCTTAAGTAGTTGAAGAGATCTTAGTTCCTCTTATTTAAAAAATTTGTTTTGGCTGAGTGTGGTGGCTCAAGACTGTAATGTTAGCATTTGGGGAGATGCAGGTGGGATAATCACTTGATGCCAGAAGTTCAAGACCAGCCTGGAAACAAAGCAAGACCTCTCTCCACAAAAATAAAACAAATCAGCCAGTGTGTGGTGGTGAATACCTGTAGTCCCAGCTACTCAGGAGACTCACTTAAGCCCAGGAGTTCAAAGGTGCAGTGAGCTATGATTGCACCACTGCATTCCAGGCTGGGCAGCAGAGTGAGACCCTGTCACACAAAAAAAGAAAACTTTGTTTTGAGTATTGGCACTTCTTCCTTGTCATGTAGAGATGTTTATAGGGAAAGTTGCAATGTCTTCCTATAAACACTGTCACCAAAAAACAGGTAGAAATGCAAACTGAAGAACAGCTGGGAGAGAGACAAACTGAGAGATGAAGCCTGAGTTGACTCTGGAGAGCCTGTGTGACAGTCTTCTTTTACGTTCATTATAACAATGACGACCCTGAAGATTCTTTTGTTTCTAGCATGGGTAAATGATCCTTTATGATCTCTATTGTTCTTTCAAGAACAACAGCTACAACAAAAAAGCAGCAGTACTTTCTCCTAATTTTATTAAGGATTTATATTTACATTTTGTATTTGCTATTGAACAACAATGAACTTTTGCCCTATGGGAATGACTAGAATCTTTGTGATCCTACTTACCTTAAAAGTTAACACTCTATTCTATATCAGGGGTTGATAAACTTTCTCTGTAAATGAACAGATAGTGAATGCTTTTGGTTTTGGGGGCCACATATGGTCTGTGTTGCTGCTACTCTACTCTGCCTTGGTATAGCAAAAACAGACAAATAATACGTTAAGTGAATGAATGTAGCTGTGTCTCAATAAAACTTTATGTGGCACACTGATATTTGATTGTCATAGTTTTCACGTGTGGCGCACAATATTACTCTTTTGAGTTTTTTCTGGCCATTTAAAAATGTGAAAACCACCCTTAGCTCATGGGCTTTATACAAGCAGGTGCATAAAGCCAGATGTGGCCTGCAGGCTGCCATGCTGACCTTACTCCTCCACTGTCTTATAATCCAAAGTAGATTTCCATAGCTAGTAGTGATTTGAAAGAAGATCAGGCTGAACTTCCTGCATTTGAAAATAAGCAACTAGATGGCCAAAGTTGCTGAATTTCTAGCTCGATGTTCTGCCTCAGGCACTCTGAGAACTTTATTATACATAAATGTTTGGAGATATTTGACATTTCAAGACATGACAGGAACACCAGGGCATAAAAACGCAATGACAAAACCTTTAGAGAGGCATAAAAAGTAGGTTTTGAGGTTTCTAATGAATCATTGTCTCAACACAATATTAAAAATGTTTGTTGAGTACACCTGCCTTGAGGATGAGAAGGGCCGGAGAATGACTCCTGCCAGTCACATGGTTCTGAAAAGTCCTGCAAATGTCCTGATTTGTGGAATAAGCAACCAGGGCTAAAGGAAGCTAAATGATCAAAAGAGGCAGAAATATAACTCGCTTGGCACAGCTCTCTGAACATATTGTAGCAAGTGAAATGTGCTCCCAAAGCAAGTTTTAGATTTATTCTTTGAATTTGCACAAGTACATTCAGCACAACATAAACAAACCTCAAATTCCACTTAATTTTAATACATACAGAGAAGAATGTGTTGACTTTATTAAAAATAGTAGAATCAGTTTTTCAGTTAACAGACATCCTATTGTGAGAAAACATTTTAAATGGTCCATTTTCAAAGCATTATAAATCTAAGCACTACCAAAGTAACAAGCCACACAGCTCATGCACCTAGAAGGTCACAATAAGTGAACAGAATGTAGAGGAGGGGTCACCCATAAAAGGGAAGAAAGTTTCATTATTAGGAAGTCAAAACTTAAGCAGCGAAGGTGACAAGGTATAACCTTATGAGGTGAAAATGAAACTTAGGTGATGCCAAGAAGATTGTTACCCCACAGTACTTGACCAGTGAGGAACTGGAGGAGAGACCTGGGTGCTAGGAGATAAATTACCTGTTGTAGCTGCCCTGAGTATGCTCCCTACCAGACAGCTGATCTTGCAAGGCCGCTATTAAAAGTCTCACTTTCGCTGTTCTTCCTGCCTCTGAGTCTATTCTTTGAGTTTGGATGGGTGAGCATGTTTCTCAAACTATTAAACTACATTTATTTGTTTACAATAGAATAATATATAGGCTGGGCATGGTGGCTCACACCTATAATCCTGGCACTTTGGGAGGCTGAGACAGGAGGATCACCTGAGGTCAGGAGTTCAAGACCAGCATGGCCAACATGGTGAAACCCCCATCTGTACTAAAAAGTCAAAAATTAGCTGGGCGTGGTGGCAGGTGCCTGTAATCCCAGCTACTTGGGAGGCTAAAGCACAAGAATTGCTTGAACCCTGGAGGCAGAGGTTGCAGTGAGCCAAGATGGCACCAGTGTACTCCAACCTGAGTGACAGAGCAAGACTCCGTCTAAAAAAATAATATATGAAAAACCCTCTAAAATTTCAATGCAATAGGCTATTTCCTAAAGATAGCTGAATTATTTTGCTGCTTACATGTGTGCAAATGCATTAAGATTTTATGAAAACTGGTATGTCATGTATTCATCTCATTTCCTTGTGAAATTATTTGGATCCTAATCTACGTGACCCATCTCTCTTCATCATAACACTAGTGCATTTGGGGACTGGCAGGCAAATGCACATACCATTTAGGGAACATTGTTAATACGGTACAACAAAACTGAATTCACAGCAATAGTTGATTTTAAGCAATTTCCTGAGTGTGTTTGATTTTTTCTGAAATGGAACCAGAACATTAGCAAAAACAGTAATCCTGAATATTCACACAGATGCCTGAAAATGAAATTTTATTTTTTTATTTGACAAATTTTTAAGGACATAAATGCTTACTGCCTCATCTTAGATGCTTCAGATTAACTTTTTTATGCATTGAACTCCAGGGAACCTTCATCATACCCTTTTCTAATTCTGATCAATGGAGGTAACTCTGAAAACTAAGATTTATTTTTTTGTAGTGTCATTAAGATCTTATATAACAAGCAGACATAAACGATCTACTCTCTATTTTTTTATTTGTTAATTATTTTATTTTTGAGACAGAGTCTTGCTCTGTCTCCCAGGCTGGAGCGCAGTGGTGTGATCTCACCTCACTGCAACCTCCACCTTCCAGGTTCCAGCAATTTTTATGCCTCAGCCTCCCAAGTAGCTGAGATTACAGGCATGTGCCACCATGCCCAGCTAATTTTTGTATTTTTAGTAGATATGGGGTTTCACCATGTTGCACAGGCTGGTTTCAAACTCCTGGCCTCCAGTAATCAGCCTGCTTTCACCTCCCAAAGTGCTGGGATTATAGGTGTGAGCTGTTGTGCCTGGCCTAAACATTCTAATCTCTAAATTTGAGGAATTTACTTTAGCATCATTTTGTCTTCATTTCCCTAAGCCCTATGGACTCAATGACTTTATCTTTTCCTTTGGAACTCTGAGTGAACACAGATAAACTAAAATACAGGGACAAGCTGATTAAAGCTTAGGCAAAGACAGCCCAATACTTTCATCCATGTAAGTTCATTGAGTACTAATGGTTTATTAAATCTAATTTTGTTTTCTTGAGGGTAAATGCTTTCTATACATCTGAGTTCCAGGGGATTTGTTTTATTACCATTATTAATTTTATCTTTCAGAGACTTCTCTATCTCTCTCCCATGGCCTCAATTAAAAGCCCATGCTTTATGTAGAAGCCAGGGCAATACTAGAAACTTCTGAATCTTTACCTTACCAATTTCACCTGCTAGACATAGGCCAACTTATAATGGTGTATATGAGTTAAAAACCAAATTTGTATATGGAATCTTAATTTTCAAAATACATCTTTAAACTAACAACCTTATTAAAATAATAAAGCTTTAGATTTGAGGATTTTTGGAAATAGTTATTGAGCTTTCCGTTTTCTTTTTTGGAGGTATAAAGGCGGGGTGGAGAATTAGGGAACCAGAATAGAATTCTGCCTTATAGGTCTTTATAAATTATTGCAACACGGGGCTAATTTTGTGAAAAGGAAAAGAGGAAAAGTGTCTAGAGATACCACCCTTTCTTTAGGAGTGTGAAAGCTTTCAGATCTTCCCAAATCCCTGAGTATTCAAATGCAAATATCTTAGGGACTAGTACATCTAAATCCTCCATCAGTTAACAAAGAGATTAGATAACAGGAATGGAGAGAAAGGCACAGGGCTCAGCCTCTATCTTAGCCCCGGGGAGGTACACTGAAGAGCTACCAAGGGCACCTTGCACTTCCAGCTGGAGTCCATCCAGCTCAGTTTTCTTAGTCTGTGAGGGCCTCTCTTTTATTGAAAATTCCAGATAACAAAGCTTTTATTTCAGTTACTCAGAACCATGCTACCAGGAAGACAATCTACCTATTTGCAAGCTCTTCTTGTGACTGTGTGAGAATGAATTTCATACTAAAATATACTAAAATTTTCATACTAAAATATAGGGGATCGCATCTGAGTTGCAGCCCCATGTCCTTAGCAGAGAAGACTCCTCAACCCAGATACATGAAGTAATTTCCTTCAGAATTTGAGCTGTTGCCCAAAACTTTCAAATAGAAGGGAGCGCTTGTACCTGTAACATGAAGACAGTAAGTTTAACTGTTTATAGTCTAGAAATTGTTGCTACTTACATCTGACTCTATTTTTTTTTCTTTCTTTCTTTTTTTTTTTTGCAAGATAGGGTCTCACTCTATCACCCAGGCTGGAGTGCAGTGGTGTGACCATAGCTCACTGCAGCTTTGACCTCTCAGGCTCAAGTGATCCTCTCAAGTAGCGAGGACCACAGGTGAGCATCACCATGCCTGGCTAATTTTTTAAAAGGTTATTTTTGGTGGAGATGGGGGTTTGACTATGTTACCAGGGCTCACCTTGAGCTCCCTGAGATCAAGTGATTCTCCCATCTTGGCCTCTCAAAGTACCAGGACTACAGGTGTGAGCCACCACTCCTAGCTACTGTTTTCAATTTAGCTACTAAAAAGCTTATTTTTAAAAGATCTTTTTGAGTAGTTTGTCAGCACAAAAAGTAAAAACAAAGTTAAGCTGCCTATAATAAATTGGAAAACATCATTACAAAAACAGTGTATAATCAAACTGTATAGCACCAAATAGGGAACTGAAACATAGTCGTAATGGAAAAATATTAATATCTCTGCTATCATTTTAATTGTCTAATTTACTGAAAGCCTCTTATGTGACCAAAACCAACCCTCCATATGCTTCTTTAAATGCAAATAGAAGAGAAAAGCCATTTATCCTCAAAAGCAGTAATTGAACACACCATACGCATTTGGCCCATTCATCAAGCTTTTATCCCCAAACTTCAACTTCACTGGGTAGTCAAGCAGCAAAGCTGCCTGCAGGAGAAAGCAAGCCAGTGCAGCATTTTTAAAGACTAAGCAAGAGGTGAGCACTAGATAACTCCTGCTGCCCACAGTATCTTCCAGTGAGAGGAAGCTGGCATGGAAAACCTGAAAGGGAAGGACATGCCACCTGAAAACATGCTGAGTTCCAGTCTGCCTTGTTCTAAAAGTGGTACATTAATCATTTCAGGCCAATTAATTTGGCAATAAAATTTCCCTCATCATTATCCTTTTACCCATTTCATTATCTGGTTCTTGGAAAAAAAAAATAGCAAGAATTCTTTCTTCTTTGGAAATGTATGAAAGCCCTGGATCCTTGAGGACTGTCTGTTGCCAAATGAGAACAAAGTCAGCTGCAGTCCGTTTTCAGTTCTCCAGTTTCGTTCCTGACAGGATAAGCTTATGACAGTTTCTCAATTTGGAAAATGAAAAGGTGATAAAACCTCACAAATAACTGAGAAGAAATAATCACTAAAAGGACACTAATAAATTAGATACAATCATTTCTAGGATTTTACATTCTCAAATTATGAAAACATCCTTATTCAGACTTATTGACATAGTTAACTTTTTTCAGTACTATTTGAAACAGCACTTGTTAAGGGGACTAGTTAGGCTATAAACAGGTTTTGGCATGACTTTTTTCTGAAAACATTACGTTACAGGAGGGAACTTATTCCTTCAAAGCCTAGCGTGTGCACGCGCGTGCACACGCACACACACACACACACACTGCCTAGAAGATATGTGACACCCCCTGTCAGCATCCCCTAGAGCTCACAAGGGGAGCATAACTTTAGTTCTTTTGGAAGAACATAAAAAGCTTCTTTCCCATATTGCCTTTAGGATGGGCACCTGCCACTTACAAACCACATATAGCTTGTTCATGGCTAAAGGTGTTCCAGAGCTGTCTGTGTTCAGCTTCATATTAGCAAACTGTTTCATGAGTCACTGACTTTGACAAAATGAAACCCAAACATCCTCCATTTTGCTGTGTTGGGTCCCTCTGGCTTCACTGTAAGGACTTTTTAAATTTTAGAACCTGCATAAGTCCACACTGGACCAGAACCAGAAAAATGTGATTTGGGCTTTATTGTATTTTGACTACAAGACCTATGTTTAATACTATCTCCCTATGCAATCATTCTTCTTAGAAGAGTTATCTGGTTTCTAGAACCAGGTAATAAAACTTGATAAGGAAATAGTTAATCACTTAAAATGTTCTCTCATAAATTAGATAAATCATTCCTAGGATTTTACTTTCTCAAATTATAAAAACATTCCTATTCAGACCTACCGACATTGTCAGCTTTCTTAGCACTACTTAGGACATAAGACTGATTTTTTAGAAATAGCAGCCTCACACGCATTATTTGAAGGCTAGAATGTGTTTTCTAACCTGCAGAACCAAGATGCTTAGTTTAGTGTGATCATAGTAAATCCCCAAACGCAAGAATGAAAATACCTAGAGCCCGTGGTCACCAAGTAACCACACTTAGTCGTCTGCCTGTGAAGCAGGCGCTCTGACTGCATCTTATACTCAACTTGTTCCCTCTTTCTTTTTCTCCCTTCTTCCTTTGGATCTTGGACTCTTCAACCTCAGGTGAGTTCTCCACAGCTATTCAGAAATAGATTGCAAAGCTACCTTGCGACCTTCCTCCACCCTTTCCCTCGGCTCTCTGGCCATTTCACTGTTCCTTTGCATCCAATTAATAGGATGGACAGAGGAAATGAAAAGATAGCACCTCAATGTGAGAAGATCCTGTTTCTCATGTTAAAAGATTTCATGGGAAACAAATTATAGCACAGCATGTCAGCCATGAGACAGGAGGAATTTCATGTGTACAGTTTTTTACAGCATAACTCATTAAATCTGAAGTATGTTTGAAACATTTTAACTAGCAGACCAATAAGAAATATGTTTTCCCTGGCAAGTGCTTATACATGTTCAAACAAATATACTATTGGGAGGGCACTGGGAAAAAACTGTTAATAAGACATTGTTTATCTGCTGCTTTCTATTTTGGAATCCTTTCTTCCATTGTGGCGACCTCCCCTCTACTCATCTGCCCATATCTCATGGATCTGTTGCCATCTCATGAATCTGTTCCCATAGCAACTTGGTCAAGCTGGCTGTGTTTTCACAAGGGTTTCTGGAATATGAAAATTAGGAGGCATCACAGAAGAATGATCTAATAGTAGAATTTCAGGTACTGTTCATATCTGAGGGAAAAGATAGGAATCTTCCACAATATCAGCCATGTAGCCTATTTTAAGACTCACTTTCAAGATCCCCTGATGCTTGTTCATATCAATTCTGTCTATTAGGAGGCAGGTTTATAGAGTCAGGAACACTTTCCTGGCTAGGCCTAGTGGCTCACGCCTATAATCTCAGCAATTTAGGAGGCCGAGGTGGGAAGATTACTTGAGGCCAGGAGTTTGAGACCAGCCTGGCCCACATGGTGAAACCTCATCTCTGCAAAAATACAAACATTAGCCAGACATGGTGGCTTGTGCCTGAAATCCCAGCTACTCTGGAGGCTGAGGCAGGAGAATCACTTGAACCCAGGAGGTGGAGGTGGCAGTGAGCCAAGATCACACCACTGCACTCCAGTGTGGGCAACAGAGAAAGACTCCATCTCCAAACAAAAAAACACTCTCCTGTGAAAAAGTTAATATCATTCATTAAAGAAATATTTATTGAATAATCCCCAAGTACATAGTCTTCTCTCAGTATGTTTAACTGTAATTAAAAATAAAAAAGTATCATAGAAAATACAAAGCACTATGGAAGTTTAGATATGAGGGAACACTTCTACATAAAGCAGTTAGTTTCCAACATTTAATTTGTTAAATCCTCTGCATTGATCCCCACCACCGACCCGCTGCATGATCAATTGCTTATTTCACAGTTCTATCCATCTACCAGAGCATTGAAATGGAGTTACTATGGCTGAATTTTTAGAATAAATGTGCAATCTCAGCTTTCAAATGCAGCAAGTATGAACTCTGAGTAATAGTCAAAGTTTGCTCACAGAATCTATAACTGAAACTGTTATCTGTGACATTCTTTGCGAGGCTGTGTAGCTTATTTAGTGTGATCCATATGCCAGGCGGGTTTCAAGGCCACCTGTGTTGCCAGCCGTACAGCGCACACTACTGACATTTCTTGCATTCTCATCGACTGCTAAGCTTTTTACTTTACATTCCCTGCCTTTTCCTTCCTGTTCAGATCTAAGTAGAGGCCTGACTGGCAAAAAGACATATTATCATCAGGGACATTTGCATTTACCAAAAGGAGGGTAAGAAACATTTTCACTGGCAATAAAGTAAAAGCAAATGTGTTCTTCACTTGTTTTGAAAGTCTTCTTTAATGATTTGAGGGTGGTAGCTTTACTAGCTTTTAAACACTTTTTGGAATTGAATGGAGGGGAAGAGTCAGGTGAAAGTGCTGTCACAAGATCAAGGTAGGTGAACTGCCTGAATAGAATGACTATGTGTGTACTCTGTGACCATCTTTTCTTGATCCCAGGGTTGATGAAATCCCAAGCTGTACTTGGCTTTCTTACTCAATAGTATTGGCATAGAGAGAATTTTAGATTTCTGTGTTTTAACACATTTACTATTAGTTCTAGACTATATTATTTGGAATCATAAGAGAGCAAAGACAATGGTTTGGGATTTTTACAATGGAAAGTTGTGATCCATTACATCCCAAAAAATCCCTCTTGTCTTTGGGACAGTACTCAAAACATAAAGAAAGCTTGACAATTTCTGCAAGATAGAATAAGCTAACAGAGCGCAAGGTGGCTATGAGTAGTTTTCTCCTATTCTTCTCCAAGTATCTTGGTGGCCAGCTCTGCTGTAATCACACCAGCCTTAAGACAGAGCTCAATGAGAAGCCTCAGTTCCAGGTATTATCCTGATAGAGCCAACAACATCCTACGGAAGTTTTTCAAGGCAGATTCACTTAAATCAAAGGTCAGCAAACTACAGATTGCAGGACCAAATAGGGGTCATTTTCTGTTTTTCTGAATACAGCTTACCAGCACACAGTCCTATCTATTTGTTTACAGACTCTCTCTGGCTGCTTTTCTGTTATAGCATCAGAGTTGAATAGTTGCTGATTAGTTGCAACAGATCTCATATGGCCTAAACTCTTTCCCGTCTGATCCTTTATAGAAAAAATGTGTTTGCTAGCCCTTAGTTTAAATCATTTTTGCTCCATAATTTGGCTACTTTCTGAGAGTAAAGCTGGAGACTAAAGAGAAAGGTAGAGAATGACACTCAGTGAAATCGATATGATGACTATATAAGATTTTCAATTATTTAGTAGTATTATTGTTTTGAATCAAGGTCTTGTTCTGTCACCTAGGCTGGAGTGCAGTGTGGCACAATCACAGCTCATTGCAGTCCCAAACTCCTTGGCTCAAGCAATCTTCCTGGCTCAGCATCCCAAATAGCTGGGACAAGAGGCATACACAACCATGCCTGGCCAATTTGTTAATTCTTTGTAGATACAGCGTTCTCCCTAAGTGCAAGCTGGCCTTGAACTTGCGGCCTGAAGCGATACTTCCACCTTGGCCTCCTATAGTGCTAGGATTATAGGTATGAGCCTGGCTCTATAAGATTTAAAGACAGAAGTAGGTTCCACATATTCGTGCCATTCTAATTTGCTATTAATTGTGGAAATGTCAAGGGGAAAAACTAGCATTTATTAAGAATCCACATATTCTGGATACTGTGTTAGAAATTTTCCATGATATAGGTTATATGAATTATGTCAAAAAAAATTTCCTGGAGATGAGATCTTAGAGAAAAACAAAAACAAGTAAACCAACATGCACAGGAGCACTCAGGTTTTATGGCCCCAGACACAGAAGGGGGCAGTTGGCTCCAGGATAGTCATAGACTGCTCATTAGTGCCCAGATACAAAAGGTTGTTAAACTTAGTCTCCCAGTATGAAATGCATTTTCCCTACTGTGCAAGGTCAGACACTGATGACTTTGGGGGTACTCCCTGTAGTTCTCTTATGTGTACTATAAATGGAGAATAAAATGTAATACGGTAGGAACATGCATACGCTCGTTCAGCAAATTAATGAGCATCTATGGGCACACAGGTATTCTGTGACAATTTTTTAAAATGATAACTTAAAAAAATTATAGACTTTTATAGCCAGCATGAATCAGACTTAACATAGTTCAGATTCAATTGCCTTTTCAGAAAAAGAAACACAGGGATAGTAAGTGACTCATTAGGCAGACTGGTATTGGTAGCAGAACCGATGCTGCCATGTAGATCTCCTGAGTCCCTGTTCTCTGTTCTTTTTTACCCACATTATGTTTTCTAGGTTCATTTTTCATTTTTGTATCCACGTTGATCAGAAAGAGAACTTGACACAGTCATGGTGTTCATTGATTATATATATACAAGACATCTCATCTTTTGTCAAAGTTGCTGGGAAATATTCAACCTAATTTTTTCCCCTGTACATTCACACATTTTTGTTTCCTTTATTTTCAGTATATGCCTTTTCAAACATGTGTCTATTCTTTTCAGGCTTGCCTGTCTCTGTAAATTCAGTTTTCTCTTGCAGCAATGCCTGTCTTGACTTTCCTCTCTGACTGTGACTGATTTCTAGTTGTGCCCTTCGTTCTTGGCTTCTGGATCCCTTTTGAAACAGAGAGTAGAACTCCATTCCTTCTTGGCAGACATCTACCCTCCCTTTCAGAGAAGAAAGAGTCGGGCAGGATGTCTGTGAAAATAAAGAACAAAAAATGAAAATGACAGAGCAAGTCAAACAGTAAGAAAATAAGGCTTTGCCTCAAAGGAAAAAAATAGTACCAAAGGAAAGAGAAATAAAATGTGTTTTCTATTCATTTGGGGCATGCAGTGGGTTTAGAGGGAGAGGAGATGATGTTTTTCAATGCAGGGATGCTAGGTATCCCTTGAGCTGAGCCCAAACCTGCCTGCCCATCAGTGTTGCCCTGGAGAGCATCACTCCTGCCTGTCTCATCTAAAGTAATAAAGCCCATTATGGATCTCTCTATTCTACTCTCAACTCAACTACAAATGTTAGTGCAGTAATGAGCAGTGTCAGTCTTAGCAGCATGTCCATACACAGTGCCTATGCAAGCTTCAGCTTATTTCACATCTTCTGGCTTCCGACCCAAAAGTTATCCTCAAACTTCCTTTCTTATATTCAGGCAACTGACTTTGTAGGTTGAGCATGTCCTTACAAGGGTTAAAGAATGCTTAAGGTTACCGGATAATAGAGAGGAGATGTGAAAAATTTGCTTGTTTGTTTCTGCATCACCAGCTTAAGAAAGTGTTCTGTTCACTTACAATCTCCAAGATAACATAATCTAAGTCCCCATTTGGGTGACCCAATTTGCAAAACTAGAGATGGTACAAGAACCAAAGTAGGGCTTTTCTATAATGTTTCCAAAGGCAGAATGGGGTAGCAGGAAATGTCACACAAGGTGTTTTTTGTTTTGTTTTGTTTTGAGACACGGTCTCACTCTGTTGCCCAGGCTCGAGTGCAGTGGTGCAATCTTGGCTCAAGTGATCCTGTCTCCTCAGCCTCCCAGGTAGCTGGGACTATAGGTGCACACCACCACTCCCAGCTAATTATGGTTTTTGTTTTTTTAAGATGGGGTCTCACCATGTTGCCCAGGATGATCTCAAACTTCCAGCTTCAAGTCATCTGCCTTCCTCAGCCTCCCAAGGTACTGGGATTTCAGGCGTGAGCCACCATGCTTGGCTGACTGTCAAATTCTTGATCTTTTCTCACTTAGTGGGAACATACATGAAATATGGCCAGAGGAACGCATAAAAATATTAGGGCTCAGAAACTACATGGTTACGCTTAGCCAACATTGTTTCCAAGTTCTCTTAGTAACATCATCCCCCTGAAGTTGCCCCCAATTACCTGTTGATGCTGTTTTTCTGTGCTAACATCTGCCAGTCCTTGCCTTTGGCATTGGGGGTATCAAATGTAGCACAAATCCGCTGTCTGATGGAGTAGGGAATTTTGAAGGCTTTGGGGCCAGTCTGTGCAGGAAAAGTGCTGTCCTCTTGTGCAAAGAAAGTGATGGCTTCTTGTTCACTCTATAAACAAAATAAGGAACCCATGATCAGATCCATCTGAAAGCAGTCCTGATTAACACTTTTATTTTTTAAGAAAATCTGAGTTAATATACATGCACGAAATGCTTGCCTGTTGTGACGGACTCTATAAAATACATTGATAAGTTCCCCTTTCTTCTAAGATAGTAAAGAACTTCTCTAGTAGCCTAATAAATTGTGTACTGGAAATTTACAACAGCCTCTTCCACTCAGGGGAGTCACAATAACCAGCTTCCACCATTAAAAGAGCTATCAGGTGAGAGCAGAATTAGACTTTTTTTTTTCCTTCCTGCCCTCAGGGATAGATCCAGATTCAGCTTCTAGATAACAAATGACAGATTTCAGTTCAGAGTAAGGAATGGCCCTCTGATAGTCATAACTGACCAATGATGAGCAGGCTGATTAAAGGAGCTGACCAGGAAATGCCTTGTATGAAAGCTACAAAGGTATGATTGTATGTTGATTACCTTTAATTATGTCTTTTAATCCCCTAGTCCTAAAGTTCTGTGATTTTATAATTAACATATTTTAAAATTAAAATTATTTCAGAATTAAATTGCTTTGGCATAACAGAGCCAGCCTTGAGTCAGAGTAATGTATAGCCAGCTTGTATAGTGGTACAATAAGGAAGGCTCCTGCCTGCTACCTGCCTACCTGCTTCTGGTTTAAAGCTGTCCAGTAAGAATTTGTCATTTCAGTACTAATCCTTATCTCCAACCTGAAATCCCACAGAAATGTGCCGGGCTGCAGTGGTTGCTAATAAGTTTAAGTGGACTAACAGAATTTTAAGAACTGAAAAACACCCCACTGAATCACTTCCATGATCATAAGACAAAAGGACTTTGCTGATGTAATTAATACCCCTAATCAGTTGACTCTGAATCAATTAAGAGATTTTTCTGGGTGGGCCTGACCTAATCAACTGGTCCTCAAATGAGACAGGAGATAGTGCTTGGTGTCTGGAGGCACCTTTTCTCCTGGCCTACAGGAAAGCAAACAGCCACTTTGTGAGCTTCCTATAGAGGGGGCCATGTGTCTAGGACCTGTGGGTGGCTTCTGGGAGCTGAGAATGACCTCTGGCCAACAGTCAGCAAGAAAATGGGGACCTTAGTCCCAAAGCTATGAGGAACAAAGTGGTGCCAACAACCTGAATAAACTTAGAAAAGGACTCTGAGCTCCAGGTGAGGACATGCTCTGGGCCAACACTTTGGTTTATAATAAATAAGTATTGTTTTGTGCTTCTAAATTAGTAGTAGTTTGTTACGTAGCAAAAGAAAACTAATCCAAGGGGTAATTAAAGCCTCAGATCTGGGATTGGGTTAAGGGACTAGTTAGAACTTTTAACTCCAAGAAGCTGTCCCTTGCCTTAAAAACTTGCCTGTTGTGCCCTCCAAGTCAATACATACCCTTCCTTCCCTCCCTGAAATCCTGCCCTAATGCCTCTTCCAATTATTAAATATATTCCTAATGTGGACACCACAGCCATGGTGGCCTTTTTCAGCTAGCAGCCAGTCTCACGTAAGTATAAACTATCAGACTTGGTAGGTTGAAAATAGAGTTTATTAAATCTGTTGAGAAAACTGGTTGATACAGAAATTTCATTAATGATTAATAATGATTTTTCTCTTTCTGCAACTAATATAGTTGCATTTTAAGGGCTCTGTTTTGGAAACAAAATGCCTTAATCCACCAGTTCCAAAAGGGTATCTCAGAAGAGATTCCAAGAAATGGCAGTTTCATGGTCACACACATGTGAGAAACGCCGCATATCACACGCTTTTCTTAGAACCTCAAAGTGCATGTTATCATATTAAAGAGATTCTACTTACTGGTTTTAGTCATGTTCCTGGAATATTATGAAACAATGCTCATCAAAACTATTCTAGTACTTGAGGTTATCGTAGTATAACACAAAAAAACATCGTTTTTAGAACCAGAAAGACCTCACTTTGGAGTAAAACTCAACACTTCCTGGTTCAGTGATCTTGTATGCTACCTTATGTATCTCAGACCCGATTCCTAATCAGTTATTTTGCATTTGTATAGACTCCACAGAGGTTATGAAACCTGAAAAAATTCACCCAAGTAGTTTTCGACATAGGTGAAACTAGAATTCTGATATCCTAACAACTATAACAGTGCTTATTTCAACATACCACCCTGTTTCTAGACTACTGCCAAGAAATCTACAGTGCTGGGTGGTTAAGGAAAACGTTTTCTGAGTACAGTAGGAAATACTTCATGGGGAAGGCATTTGAGTTGGCCTGAAAGATAAGTAGGCATTGACTGAATAGAGATTAGGTGGATAGGTGGTTATTTCAGGCAGAGTGGACAATTCTGTTCTGATATATTGAATGGTTATAAAATGAACCAATTCAGCTTTTTTTTTTTATGTAATCCAGAGTATTTAATGTAGATTTATAAGGGTTAGGGAAATGTTTTAAAAGAAACAGGATCTTAGGCATATATGGGAATATGGGGGGAAATCATACTGATAATTTAAAACTTTTTTGAAATTTGTAAGACATTCAAATGGTTCAAAAACTAAAAGCAATATAAAGTCATACAAGATGTGAAAGGAAAATAAATCTTGGGACCCCAAAATCATTAAGCTAAAGGGAAAGTCAAGCTGGGAACATTTTAGGACAAACTTGCCTCCCATTCTATTCAAAGTGGTTCCTCTGAGACTCA
>CAUYLG010053533.1:0-14377 GCA_963573385.1 Cacajao melanocephalus | reverse complement strand
TTTTCAAGGAGTATTTTAGTTACTTTTCTTAACATTTAAAAAGTCTCTATGGCATGACAATAACTACTTCAGGGGGAACATAAGAGTTCTTTCTACTTCTAAGTGATTCTGTGATACTTCAGGCACTAAAACAGAGCTAGTTATGCTTTTCTAGCTAACAGAGGCTTATTTTAACAGATTGGGGTAATGTGTATTTAACAGATTGGGGTAAGATGTAAGTAGGCTGGGCGCAGTGGCTCATGCTTGTAATCCCAGCACTTTGGGAGGCCGAAGTGGGCAGATCACCTGAGGTCAGGAGTTCAAGACCAGCCTGGCCAACATGGCAAAGTCCCACCTCTATAAAAATACAAAAATTAGCCAGGTGTGATGGTGGGTGCCTGTAATCCCAGCTACTCGTGAGGCTGAGGCAGGAGAATCGCTTGAACCCAGGAGGTAGAGGTTGCAGTGAGCCGAGATCACACCACTGTATGATTGCCTGGGTGACAGAGTGAGACTGCATCCCTTCCCCACCCCCAAACAAAGGATGTATATAACCTAACATTAACTTTGTGATCTCAAGTGTTTAGCTATCAAGCCAGATTCCTTAGTAGGCCAATTTTTTTGTCACTGAAGTGTTCTGAGAGATACCTTGATGTTTAGAGGAAAAGTATTTGTTATATCTTCTAGGATCTATTTCTTAAACTTATCCTCTGTAGTTGCCAATCCTGCGTGTACTAGTCCTCTGGAAATATGTTAAACTGAAGTAACTTGATGGAAGGAACTCTCCACAGGGCTTGTTTTCCAAAGCAAAATATTGTTTGCAGGAGCAAAATTATAAGCCTACCTAGGCATATTGTAAAACTGTTTAAAAATAACCCAGAGCGAGGCTGGTGAATGGAACTGTAGTACCCAAGTCACACTCTGCTTAAAAAGGTTGTAACAAATACAGATGAGTTTAAAAGAAAAAAAAAAAAGGAATGCAAGAGGCCCAGAATAATCAAAACAATCTTGGAACAGAACACAATTGATAGACTCACACTTCTTCATTTCAAAACTTACTGCAGGCCAGGCACGGTGGCTCACACCTGTAATCCCAGGACTTTGGGAGACCAAGGCGAGAGGATCACCTGAGGTCAGGAGATCGAGAGCAGCCTGGCCAACGTGGCAAAACCCCATCTCTGCTAAAAATACAAAAATTAGCTGGGTGTGGTGGCACACACCTGTAGTCCCAGCTACTCGGGAGGCTGAGGCAAGAGAATCGCTTGAACCCAGGAGGCAGAGGTTGCAGTGAGCCGAGATTGCACCACTACACTCCAGCCTGGGCAACAGAGTGAGACTCTGTCTCAAAACAGAAAAGAGAGAGTGTGTATAAAAGAAGCTACAGACTTCTAGTTATAGGCCTAGAAGCAAAGAGGAGTTAAAAAAATAAATAAATAAACAAAAAGAGGAACCTACAGGCTGGGACAATGTATCTGAAGGATCCAGAATACATAAAGAGCTCTTACAACTGAACAATAAATAAACAAATAATCAATCAAAAACAGCAGAGAATTTGAATAGTCATTTCTCCAAAGAAGATATACAAATGACCAGTAAGCACAAGAAGCCTCTTTGTGAGGCTGTGGTGGGCTAATCACCCGAGATAAGGAGTTCAAGACCAGCCTGGACAAAATAGCAAAACCCCATCTCTATTTAAAAAAAAAAAAAGGCTAACGCCCTTTTCAGCCTTAGCCCACCTGCACCCAGGTGAATAAAAAAGGAAAAGAAAAAAAAAAAAAGCAAGCCAGTCGCAGTGGCTCATGCCTGTAATGCCAGCACTTTGGGAGACTGAGATGGGTGGATCACCTGAGGTCAGACGTTCAAGACCATCCTGACCAATATGGTGAAACCTCGTCTCTACTGAAAATACAAAAATTAGCTGGGCATGGTGGCATGAGCCTTTAGTCTCAGCTACTCAGGAAGCTGAGACAGGAGAATTGCTTGAACCCTGGAGGCGGAGGTTCCGGTGAGCCAAGATTCCAGCCTGGGCAACAGAATGAGACTCTGACTAAAAAAAAAAAAAAAAAGTGCTCAACGTAATTAGTTATTAGGGAAATGCAATACACTTCACTCTCATGAGGATGGATATGCCAAAAAAAAAAAAAAGGATAACAAGTGTGGATAACAAGAAGCTGGAAATCAAAATGGAATAGACACTTTAGAACATAGTTTGGCAGTTTTTCAAAATGTTAGACATAGAGCTACCATAAGACCAAAAAATCCACCCCAAAGTGTATGCCCAGAATAAATGAAAACCAATGTTTTCAAAGAGTCTTCACAAATGTTCACAGCAGCATTATTTATAACACTCAAAAAACAGAGATAACCCAAATGTCCATCAACTGATGAATGGATAAACAATATGTGGTATCTCCATACAACAGAATATTATTTGGACATGCAAAGGAATGAAGTACTGATAACATCACAAATGGCTAAACTTTGAAACCATTATGCTACAAAAAAAGACAGACACACACAAAAAAGCACTGTATGGCCCAGCACAGTGGCTCACGCCTGTAATCCCAACAATTTGAGAGGCTGAGGCAGGTGGATCACTTGAGACAGGAGTTTGAGACTAGCCTGGACAACATGATGAAACCCCACTTCTTCTAAAAATACAAAAAATTAGCCAGGCGTGGTGGCCATGCCTGTATTCCTAGCTACTCTGGAGGCTGAGGCAGGAGAATCCCTTGAACCCAGGAGGCAGAGGTTGCAGTGAGCTGAGATAGTGCCATGGCACTCCATGTTATACCTATTTATATGAATGTCCAGAATCTATAGAGATATAGAGGAGATAAGCAGTAGGCTGAAAGGAATGGAGAGTGATTGGTAACGGATACAATGTTTATTTGGGAATTTTTTTTAAGTATTAAAATTAGATTATGGTAATAGTTGCATATCTCTAAATATATTTAAAAACATTGTACGCTTTAAACAAGTGAACTATATGGTATGTAAATCATATCTAGAAAAGCGTGCTTGGCTGGGCGGGTTGGCTCTCACCTGTAATCCCAGCACTTTGGAAGGCCGAGGTGGGCAGATCACCTGAGGTCAGGAGTTCAAGACCAGCCTGGCCAACATGGTGAAACTCCGTCTCTACTAAAAATATAAAAATTAGCCAGATATGGTGGCAGGTGCCTGTAATCCCAGCTACTTGGGAGGCTGAGGCATGAGAATCACTTGAACCTGGGAGGTGGAGGTTGCAGTGAGTTGAGATGGTGCCACTGCACTCCAGCCTGGGTGAGAGACACCATCTCAAAAAAGAAAAGAAAAGAAAAGAAAAACCTGTTTTTAAAAAACCACAATGAGTGACATTCTACAAAATAACTTATCAGTACTTATCAAAAGTATTAAAGTCAGAGCCTGATGTGGTGGTGCCTGCCTGTAATCCCAGATAATCAGGAGTTATGTCAAGAGGATACCTCAAGCCTAGGAGTTCGAGTCTAGCCTGGGGAACATAGGAAAGACGAAGGAACTGTCACAGATCTGAGGGGACCAGGAAGAGACTATATGCAATGTGAAATTTTGATCTAATCCTGGAACAGAAAACTAATACTGAGGGAGGAAATTGCTGAAATTCTAAGAAGATCTGTAGTTTATTTAATAATTTTGTACTAACATTAGCTTCCTAACTTTCATAATTATACTATGGTTAAATAAGTTGTTAACTTTAGGGGGCAAATATTAGGAAGCTCTCTACACTATTTTGCAACTTGTCTGTAAATCTAATATTATTTGAAAGTGAATTTTTTTTTTTTGAGATGAGGTCTCACTACATCATCCAAGCTGTAGTGTAGTGGTCCAATCTCAGCTCACTGCAACCTCCGCCTCCCAGCCTCAAGCAATCCTCCCACTTCAGCCTCCAGAGTAGCTGGAACTACAGGTACCCACCACCGCACCAGGCTAATTTTTGTATTTTTTCTAGAGACGGGGTTTTGCCATATCACCCAGGCTGGTCTCAAACTCCTGACCTCAACTGACCCACCCACTTAGGTCTCCCAAAGTGTTGGGATGACAGGCATGAGCCACAATGCTCCACCTATGAAAACATTGAAAGTGAGCAATTTAAGAGACTTTTCAATCAATCACAATATATAAACATTATTTTGAGCCTGAGTAAAACAACAAACATTTACAAGAAAAAGATATTGATGTGAAAATTGGGGAAATTTGAACAGAGTAGTTATTTAACAATATTTAAAACTATGTTAATTTTGAGTAGAATGACATGATTATTTTTGCCAAATAATCATTTTCTTCTAGAGATAAAGACTAGAATGTTTACAGATGAAATGATAAGATGTTTAGGATTTGCCTCAAAATAATCCGAAGTGAGAGAGGAAAGTGTAGGGGCAGGTACTGATGAAACAAGATTGAATTGATCATTGTTCCACGTGGTGATGGACGCATGGAATTAATTATGCTATTTTATCTACCTTTGTACATGTTTAAATTTTTTCTTTCTTTCTTTTTTTTGAGATGGAGTCTTGCTGTATCGCCCAGGCTGGCATGCAGTGGCACAATCTCGGCTCGCTGCAACCTCCACCTCCCGGGTTCAAGCGTTTCTCCTGCCTCAGCCTCCCGAGTAGCTGGAATTACAGGCACAAACCACCACACCTAGCTAATTTTTGTATTCTCAGTAGAGACGGGGTTTCACCATGTTGGCCAGGCTGGTCTCAAACTTTTGACCTCGTGATCCACCCACCTCAGCCTCCCAAAGTGCTGGGATTGTAGGCGTGAATCACCGAACCCAGCCCAAGAAAGAAATATTTTTAAAAAGAATTTTTTTTTTTGAGACAGAGTCTTGCTTTTTTGCCCAGCCTGGAGTGCAGTGGTGCAATCCTGGCTCACTGCAACCTCCGCCTCCCGGGTTCAAGTGATTCCCCTGCCTCAGCCTCCGGTGTAGCAGGGATTACAGACTCGCACCACCGTATCTAGCTAATTTTTGTGTTTTTAGTAGACACGGAGTTTCACCATGTTGGTCAGGCTGGTCTCGAACTCCTGACCTCAGGTGATCTACCCACCTTGGCCTCCCAAAGTGCTGGGATTACAGCCATGAACCACTGTGCCCGGCCTAAAAATAAATTTAAAAAAAGAAAGATAATTTTCCTGGGAAGACAATTCTAGGTTGACATTATTTTATCTCAACACTTTGAAGATGTTATGCCATTTTCTCCTGGCTTCCATATTTGCTGTAGTGAAGTCAATCTCATTTTTGTTACCCTTTAGGTAATGCTGTATATATTTTCTCTCTGGCTATTTCTAATCTTTTTGTTGTTATTGTCTTTGGTGTTTTGCCACCAACAAGTGCCACAGGGTTGCTAACCCATGGCCCACCAGATTCAGGGACTCCTTCCTGTTCAGGCATTGGGGAAACTGGCTATTCTCTTGGTCAGCTGTTTAGAGAGGAGGAGTTCCCACAGCGGAACTCTTGGTACTGAGTGACTCTTATCTACGGTGACCAATCATTTCAGAGGGCCAGGAACAGATCAGCTTCCTTCAGTCCAGGAGCCAGGACTTTCCATTGCTAAAGCTGGGACAGTTCTAAGCAAACAGGGACAGATGGCCCCCCTACCTACTGCTCCTCCTATAGATCACAGCCTTCCCGTCCTGGGCCACGCACGTTCCTCAGAGGAGGCTGGATAAAGGGCAGCCAGGCACAGCTTCTCACTGTTCCTGCAGACCCTCCTCCCTCTGGATTCAAGCCCCTGATGTTTGCGCTGACTCCTTCAGCCACGTGTTTTTCTCCTGGCAATGCTGTCTCAGAAATCCCATTGTCTCTCTCCATTCCAGCCCCATTCAGGAAGCTCAAGCTCTCTTCGAGAGGGCTGGTCTGTGCATGTCCGGATCTCAGAGTAGCCAGGTAACATTTTTTTCCGCAGGGCTCTTCTAGGCTGCATGAACATCATGAATGTGGCTGGCTCCCACTTCACAATCCTGGAATGCTCCTTATCAAAAGGGATCTGAATAGTCTAACAATTGCTGGGGAGGTTGGAGCGTAGCACAGCAATTACCTCCAGGGGGCGGTGTTGCCAAACGCCACAAGCCACTCCAGCCTTTCATCAGGAAAGGCTCAGCCAAAGTAGTGTATTTATTGTGACTTTATTTTCATTTTTTTCTCCCTTCTCTTCCCTTAGGATTTTGAGTAAAGTTTCTTTTGAAAAATCCCAACATGTTTCAACTCAACTATGGATAAAATTGGTAGGACTTTTTTTTCCCTCAAACCTCAGCCTAGAAGACAAAAAGGATTGCTATACCCTGGAGACTAGGTGTATCTCTGGACGCGAAAACAAGAACAGGAAAGAACTCAGAATTTTTTTTTTTTTTTTTTTTTTTAGACAGAGTCTTGCTCTGCCGCCCAGGCTGGAGTGCAAGGGCGTGATATCAGCTCACTGCAACCTCCGCCTCCCAGGTTCAAGTGATCCCCTTGCCTCAGCCTCCCAACTAGCTAGAATTACAGTCGCACATCACCATGCCCGGCTAATTTTTTTTTTTTTTTTTTTTGTAGCAGAGATGGGGTTTTGCCATGTTGGCCAGGCTGGTCTCAAACTCCTGACCTCAGGGGATCCGCCCACCTCGGCCTCCCAAAAGTGCTGGGATTACAAGCGTGAGTCACGCATCCAGTCCAGAATTGTATTTCTTCTGTCATTTTCTAGCAAGCTACGACATGGACCACAGCTATCTCGTAGTATATTTAGAACTCTTAACTTTCAGAACAACTATTGCAGGCCCCAAAGTAACTAGAAAAATAAACAACACTCACAGCAATGAATAACAAGCCCAGTCCACCAAGCAACAAGAGAGCCCAGCTGAGAAGCATGAACGGCCCCAAGACTTACCCTCGGAGTGCTCCACCAGTTTAATGCTTCCTATCACCAGAGCCCTGGCTCTTTAGCAGCACCTAGAAAAGGCCAGCTCTTGTATACATATCAAGGGTGCCCTGAAGGGGACATATCCTACCATTATTTTAATATATAACAAGTAGAATTTTGGAAGAGGAAAAGTGCCATTTAAAGTTAGAAGAAAGGCCGGGCATGGTAGCTCATGCCTGTAATCCCAGCACTTTGGGAGGCCAATCACGAGGTCAGAAGATCAAGACTAGCCTGGCCAATATGGTAAAACCCCGTCTTTACTAAAAATACAAAAATTAGCTGGGCATGGTGGCGTGTGCCTGTAATCCCAGCTACTCAGGAGGCTGAGGCAGGAGAATCACTTGAACCCGGGAGGTGGAAGTTTCAATGAGCCAAGATTGTGCCACTGCACTCCAGCCTGGGCAACAGAGTGAGGCTCCGTTTCAAAATAAATAAATATATAAATAAATAAATAAATAAATAAATAAAATAAAAAATAAAGTGATAAGAAAACAGGCCGGGCATGGTGGCTCATGCCTGTAATCCCAGCACTTTGGGAGGCTGAGGTGGGTAGATCACAAGGTCAGGAGTTTGAGACAAGCTTGACCAAGATGGTGAAACCCCATCTCTGTTAAAAATACAAAAATTAACCAGGCGTGGTGGTGCACATCTGTCATCCCAGCAACTCGGGAGGGTGAGGCGGGAGAATTGCTTGAACCTGGGAGGCAGAGGTTGCAGTCAGCCGAGATCACACCACTGCACTCCAGCCTGGGTGACAGAGTGAGACTCCGTCTCGAAAAACATAAAAAAATAAATTAAAACAATGAAAAGAGTTCTGTGGATGGATGGTGGTGGTGATAGCACAACAATGTGAATGTAAGTAACACTGCAGAGTTATATACTTAAAAATGGCTAACTTCAATCAATTCTCCATGCCAAGGTTAAAAAATTGTTAAGATGATAACTCTTATGTTTTCAGTATTTTCACTTTTAAAAAGAGCCTCAGCCTCAGGAGAGCCAGGAATTACTTTTGTTTGTCTGCAGTTGATCACACACTTGGTGACTGACTAGCAACAATCAGTGATTCATTCAACAAATACTTAGTGAGAATCTGCCATGTGCCAGTTACTCTTCTAGACACCTGTGCTACAGTAGTGAATAAAACAAACTGAAAGCCCGCAGAGCTTATATTCTAAACTGACTTCATATTCAAGACTCATTTTTAAATCTAAATGCAGAGAAAGAACCAGATCTAGCCTGGGCAACACAGAAAGACCCCATCTCTACAAAAACGACAAAACTTAGGTGTGGTAGCCCATGCCTGTTGTCCCAGCTACTCTGGAGATTGAGGTAGAAGGATTGCTTGAGTCCAGGAGTTCGAGGCTGCAGTGAGCTATGATTGTGCCACTGTACGTCAGCCTGGGCAACACAGCACAACCCTGTTTCTAAAAAAAAGAGAGAAAGAAAGAAAAGATAAGAAAGGAATGCTGGGTGCAGCAGCTCATGCCTGTAATCCCAGCACTTTGAGAGGCTGAGGTGGGTGGATCACCTGAAGTCAGGAGTTCAAGACTAGCCTGGACAACATGGTGAAACCTCATCTTTATTAAAAATACAAAAAAATAGCTGGACGTGGTGGCGCCCATCTGTAATCCCAGCTACTCAGGGGGCCTAGGTAGGAGAATCGCTTGAACCCAGGAGGCAGAGGTTGCAGTGAGCCGAGATTGCGCCCCTGCACTGCAGCCTGGGTGACAGAGTGAGACTCTGTCTCAAAAGGAAAAGAAAAAGAACCAGAACTGGGAGTTGACCAAAAAGTAAAAATGGTCCTTTGCGATACGAGAAAATGTTCAACCTCCACGAAAAAGATAAATACAAATTAAAACTACACTTATCTTCCTTTATAGATCAGCAGAAAGTCCAAACTATTGACAAAATACTCTGTTGGTGAGGCTGTGGGGAAACAGGCACTCTTGCACATTGCTGGTATAAGTGCAAAATGACACACTCTCCAGGGAGAGCAGTTAAGCAACAACTCCATGAGTTCCACCAGGGCCTCATCACCCCTGCCAGTGAGTCCAACGATGTACCCTCTGCCAACAAGGTACCCAGCTACCTACATTCGTGGGTAGCGGAACTGCATCCAATTTGAATCAGTTACTCTAATTTGAGAATAAATTCTAAGGCCAGTCACAGTGCCTCACACCTGTAATCCCAGCACTTTGGGAGGCTGAGGCGGGCAGATCATGAGGTCAGGAGTTCGAGACCAGCCTTACTAACATGGTGAAACCCCGTCTCTACTAAAAACACAAGAATTAGCCAGGTGTGGTGGTGGGTGCCTGTAATCCTAGCTACTCAGGAGGCTGAGGCAGAAGAATTGCTTGAACCCGGTAGGCAGAGGTTGCAGTGAGCTGAGATCACACCACTGCACTCCAGCCTGGACAACAGGGCAAGACACTGTCTCAAAAAAATAAATAAATAAATAAATTCTAAGAAATAAATGCAAATTTATAAAGACTATGTATAGAAAACTATTGCAGCATTATTTGTAATCATAAAACTGCAAAAAAAATCTGCAATGTTTATCGAGAGAGAAATGGTTGGATAAACAATGGTATATTCATGCTGTGGAATATTCTGGAATCATTGAAAATGGCTAGGTTTGTCTACATTTCATCGTATGTTAAATAAAAATCAAGTTGCTGACAAAATGCATCGTCATCAAAATAGCTAATATACCTTCACAGTGTGTCAATACCTGTTCTAAGGGCTTTCATTTAATTCTCACAAGAACCTTATGAGGTAAGTATTATTATTATCCCATTTCAAAGATGAAGAAGTCCAGGCATAGAGAGGCTGAGTACCCAAAGTTACCCATATAGGGCCTGGAATGGAAGCCAGGCAGTCTGGCTCTGGCGTACCAGCATATAACCATAATTATCTAAACATAATTCTGTGTTTGAATACACGTGGATATACATATATTATGTTTGAATACATATGTATGGGTGTGTGTGTGTGTGTGTGTGTGTAGGCGTATACTCTAGTTCTAGTTCTAGATATATAAACTTAAGGGGGAAATGGAAAGAATACCCATCAAATTATTAAGAATGGTTATAACTCCACAGATTCTATAGGATGAAAGAAGTGGGGAAAGGAATTTTTACTTCTTTATGTAGTGTGTGTGCGTGTGTGTGTGAAATTAAGTATATGTGATTTCTAGTATATTTCAAGTAAGTTTTTTGGTTTTGTTTTGTTTTTTACATGGCGTCTGGCTCTATTGCCCGGGCTGGAGTGCAGTGGCACGATCTCGGCTCACTGCACCCTCTGCTTCCCTGGTTCAAGTGATTCCCCTGCCTCGGCCTTCGGAGTAGCTGGGACTACAGGCACCGGCCACCACGCCCGGTTAATTTTTTGTATCTTTAGTAGAGACAGTGTTTCACCATGTTAGCCAGGATGGTCTCAATCTCCTGACCTTGTGATCCACTGGCCTCAGCCTCCCAAAGTGCTGGGATTACAGGCATGAGGCACCCCGCCCGGCCTCAGGTAAGTTTTTAAACAGCAACAAAAATAACAGTTTGAGACAGTCTTCCTGAGACTCATCTATTAAAATCATATCCATATAGCTACCAGTCTACAGAATTTTAAGACCGAGATTTACCATAAGCACAAATGCCTTTTGGCAGCGGATTCACCACTTCCCGAGGTTGCCGGAATCATTTAAAATAAATTCTGCAATTGGACCTACTTTCCATACCCAGTGCCCGAAGTGTGTGTGTGTGTGTGTGTGTGTGTGTGTGTGTGTCCTATTTAATTCCTTTTTTCCCCCTTTACTTCTACCTCTGGATTTGCAGGGCAGCTGAACATTCCTTTTCTACGACGTCCATTCATCTAATTGAAAACTTTTACTTAGCTGCCTTCTGCCTTTCCTTTTCCAGGCTAAATTTTCCAAAATCAGATGGTTTTCCGCTCCCTAACGAGGGAAGAAATGACAGATTCGTCGGTCCCACGAGTCGGGCGCCGGAGCATGACGGGTTAAGTCGGAATCGCCACGTGGAAACAACTCTCAGCCTCGCGAACTCCAAATCCCGACGTGGAGCGCGGCGGGATGGGAACAGTTCGCAGGAACTGCAGAAGCTTGTGGTGTGGAACCTGGACAGGCCCCGTGCAGAAAGGGCGCGATGCCTTACAGAAAAGCTCCTTGCCTCCCAAATGACGCCCAGGCTGCCTGCCTGGTCCCGCCGCTGTCCCACGGTCCTGCCCCTCTGCAGAGTTGGTTTATTCCCTGCAGCCACCGCTGCTTTCCCCGAAGAGAATAAGGTGCTGGTGCTGGTGCGCCTTCTCAAGCCTGGGGCCTTTACGCCTGCACTTTCCTCTGCCGGGAAAGCTTACAGCTTAACTCCGGTACAGCTCACTGGTGTGCCTAGATCCACCAGCGTCTCTACTCTGCTTAAAACAGAGGAGGCTGATAGGCTGGATGAATGAATAGATGAAGACACAAAATAGCCACTGTTATCCCCACGTAACTTGGCAGCAAGATTGTGGAACTCTGAAATCAGATTGGGTTCCAATATCAGTTCTTCTACTTACTAGTTGGGTAAACGTCCTTCATCCCTCTGAGAGTTCAAGAAATATTTGCTGAACGAATGAATAAGATGTTTTGCAGAGATATGTGACGAATTAAATGAGATGATGCTTGCATCGTGCCTGGCCCACAATCAGCGCTCAATGGAATTACTGGTCCCCTTACTATGTGCCACCTTCTCTATGCAGGTTGGGGGTTCCTCGCGGCGGGGGAACATCTGGCTCCGTTCCATCTCCCCAAGGCCCTGGGTCCCCAGAATTTTCTAGAATGAATGCGGAGGGCTACATATTTCACATGCGTGAATCGGCGAAAGTGCTGGACGTTTACAGATTCCGGATGGCGCTGGCCCCTTCGCGGCGACCACAAATCCCATCACGCCGCAAGAATCTCGGCTTGTTCACATACAAATGGAGTCCTACGATACTTGCAGACCGAGTGTGACGTCTATGGGACCCCACCCCTACCCTGTGCCTCCACTGGCCGGGACAACCGCTACCCGTCCCCACTCTTCGCGCCTCCGGGATCAACCTCAGACCACAGCATGCTCCCGGAGAAGACGCATGCGCACTGCTGCCTCCTCGTCTCCTTCCCTTCGTTAATTAGTCCTTCGCCTTTCAAGTGCTGGACCTTTTTGTCCCCTACTGCGTGCGGTGTCAGCTTCCTTGCGGAAGTGGTGGCCGTGGGAGAAGAAGATGGCGGCCCCTGTGGTGGCGCCGCCTGGTGTGTTGGTTAGTCGGGCCAACAAGCGCAGCAGCGCGGGGTCGGGAGGCAGCGGTGGCGGGCGAGCCAGAGGGGCGGAGGAGGAACCGTCGCCGCCCCTGCAAGCAGTTCTGGTGGCCGATAGCTTCGATCGCCGCTTCTTCCCCATCTCCAAGGACCTGCCTCGGGTGAGCGCCGCGCACGCGAGCAGCCAGAGGGCAGGGAGGTTGGCGGGGCTGGAGCAAGTTCTCGTTTCGGCTAACTAGTACAGCGTGCCCCTGAAGGACTTGTGTCCATTCTGTTATCCTAAAACCGAGTTTACGTGGTTAGGAAGGAGGCAGAGGGTCTGTCTAAACCCTGTTGACTGCTGACCAAGTGAGTGGTTGGCAGATTTGGAGCACTCGTAATGCTGTCCACCTCGGGTTTGAGAGGGAGGAAGAGAGCTAAATGTAGAAACAGCACTTAAGAGAACCCTTCACGCGGGGATTCAGTGCCCCTAGAAGAGGCAGCGCCGCTTTTAACCTTGCAGATGACGGATGCTTAGGTGAAAACAAACGACCTTTTGCCTCTGAAAGGGCTGTAAGAATGCCTTAAAACGAGGTGGCTCGATCTCGGGCGGCGTACTTTTGTTTTTTCTTTCCAGGTTCTAATGATAGTGCCATCTGTCGAAAGGACAAAATGGGTTTAGTGGTTGATTGCCATCTTGCTGTCGCCCCCGAGTTGTTTAGACATTGGGAACTGTACTCAGCTGGGTCGTTCAGCAGTCCTCAGTTCAAAGAGAGGGAACTGCATTGGATTTAAGGAAAATCCTCTCTGATTCCCTTGAAAAAGCCTAATGGCTGTTCATTTTTGAAAAGTGATGGGAGATGGCTAACCTCTGACTCTTAGAAAAGGATCAAGGAAGGAAATCTTACGGGGAAGAAGGCCTTAGCAGTGCTTAAATTTATGGACATATGATTGATTTCCAGTATTGCCCTTTGCCAGCGGTGAACTGCCATTCTGTCACAGCTCTGTGTCAGATACGAGGCACATAGATTCTGTACTTACCACCCCCAAATTGCAACATCTCAGACTTAGGCTTAGAGCACGGCATGAACATCAAAGGCAGAAACCTGTTTACCTTTGAATTGGAAAGATACAGCAAAACTACACTGTTTGGAAATACTAATATAAGAGTGAACATTGTTGCGGTGGGGTACCCAAAGGGATTTGAGAACTCATTTTTTTTTTCATCTTCTGTCCTCAGGTCCTCTTGCCCCTGGCCAATGTGGCATTAATTGACTACACTCTGGAATTCCTGACTGCCACAGGTGTACAGGAAACATTTGTCTTTTGTTGCTGGAAGGCTGCTCAGATCAAAGAACATTTACTGTAAGGCCCTGCAACTTTTCTTTGCATATTTTGCCATCTTTTTCTAGTTTTTTCAGGAGGAATGTAACTAAGTAAGGGGAAATGTGAGAGGGGAAAACTGTCTACTCAGAGGTCTACTCTAAGGGTATTTTCTGCACTTATCAGGAGGTGAGCAGCTGAAACCTTGTATCTGTCTGTCTTGGGTTTTCTGTGACAAAGTTTAAAGAATAAACTTGTTTTTTTTCTGAATGTCACTTACAGAGTTTGGTCCCAGAGACTTGCTTTTATTTAACGGCTTCAGTATGGAAGTTACAACAATAACATCTTTGTTTTTCCACTGAGTTTCTAAATCTTGTTTGTTCTCACCTTCAAGGATATAAATGCGCTCCTTGTCATCTTTGTATTCCCACTGCCTAGTTCAGTGCCAGGCATGTAGTGAGCACTTACATGTTTGTTGAAATCTTGAAAAATAGGGAGTCTCATCACTTATGGAAATCCATGAAATATAGACTAGGACATTAGCATGGTCTTCATCAGACAGTTCCTAAATGTTATATGGACTGCAGAAAGGGAAAGCTGACATGAAGTGTGTTCCTAGGGTACTTTGTGTATTCTAGGTTTCAGCGGGATTTTGAGTTCAAATCGATGTTTGGGGACGGGGTCAAGGTATGGAGAGGAAATAACCATGTTTCCTAACCTATAAAACAAGAATGGTGGCCGGGCGCAGTGGCTCACGCCTGTAATCCCAGCACTTTGGGAGGCCGAGGTGGGCGGATCACGAGGTCAAGAGATCGAGACCATCCTGGCCAACATGGTGAAACCCTGTCTCTACTAAAAATACAAAAATTAGCTGGGCGTGGTAGCGTGCGCCTGTAGT
>CAUYLG010053532.1:0-55285 GCA_963573385.1 Cacajao melanocephalus | reverse complement strand
TGGGCCCTGGGCCCCTGTCTAGGCCTCTCCCATCTGCTGTGAAGAATGTCTGTGCCTCACCCCTGCCATGTCCCATCTCCCCGATCCCTGGGACGAGGAGCGCAGTGCTGAGCACCCAGGCACCCTCCCTGATCCTCCTGCACAGCCCTCACAGCCACGCCATCTCTCCTTGCAGGCAGCGTCCTGGAAGATGAGCACCAAGGCATGGTCCATTACCACCTGCCGGGCCAAAACCTCAGCTGGGCGAAGGTGAGGCAGTTCCTGGGGCCCCAGTGGGTGCTTGTGGGGTTAGGCGACGTCCCCCCAGGGGTCACTCCATCTGTGACAATTCCAGGCTCTTTCGACACACGAGTTACCTTCTATCTCTCCTCTAACACTCACCCTGATGCCTGCTGGTTCGGAGTTTTATATCCAAAATGTCAGTGGCTAAAGGGATTCAGTGTAAAACAGGAAACGGGCCAGGATGGTGGCTCATGCCATAAACCTAGCACTTTGGGAGGCCAAGGCAGGAGAATCCTTCAATCCTGGGAGTTCTAGACCAGCCTGGGCAACGTAGACCATGTCTCTACAAAAATTTAAAAATTAGCCAGTATCATGGTTGGTGCATGCCTATAGTCCCAGCTACTTGGGAGGCTAAGGTGGGAGGATTGCTTGAGCCTGGGAGTTCAAGACTGCAGTGAGCTATGATTGTGCCACTGCACTCCAGCCTGGGCTACAGAACAAGGCTCTGTCTCTAAAAAAAATAAAATATAGAAAAAGAAAACAAAGAAACTAATTCAGAAAGGGAACATCACTGGTTCAAGGTTGTACTCTGAGCTGGGAGCAGCGCCAGGAGGAGGCTGGGCCCCGTTCCTGCTGGCTCATGCATAGCCAGCTTCCTCTCCTTGCAAGCACAGTGACCTTGCAGTGCTGACCTCCCTGGGGCTCTGGGATGGGGCTGGGCAGTGGTAGGATTGTGGGGGTCTCACCAGCCCCTATTACCTGGGGACTCCCAGGTCCTGCAGAGAAGTCTGGGCCCTGGCCTCTCCTACCAGTGACTTTTCTGCTCCCCAAAGGTTTTCGGTATTCTGGAGAAAGCCAAGGAAAAATACAGCGTGGATGACTACTCCGTGAGCCAGATCTCGCTGGAGCAAGTCTTCCTGAGCTTCGCCCACCTGCAGCCATCCGCCGCAGAGGAGGGGCGATGAGGGTTGCAGCTGCCTCGCCGCCAGGCAGGGACGGGACAGGCGAGCAGGACCCAGCGTGCATCCTCTCCCTCCAAGTTTATCTCATCCTTTATTTTTAATCACTTTTTTCTATGATGGATATGGAAAAAATCAAGGCAGTATGCACAGAATGGACGAGGGCAGCTGGGCCTTCATGCCTGGGGTGAGCATGCACGTCTCCACGTCTGAAGGCAGACCCTGGAGTCCACCTTCCCAGAGCTGGAGCGGGCCAGGCAGTCTTTGGGGCGAGTTCTGGGGTCTCTGGGCGGAGTCCACCTTCCCAGAGCTGGAGTGGGCCGGGCAGTCTGCTCCACGGTCTCTGGATGGAGAGCTGTCCCAGGAAGGGCCGTAGCTGAGCTGGGGGGTGGAGAGAGGACCCAGCGACTTGTCCACGTTTACACGTGACACTAACCTCCCCTGGGGAGGAAGCAGAAGCCAGCCAGGATGAACTGCACCGCAGCCCCGCGGCCACCGGGAACGGACCATGCACATCACCGTCGGTGGAGGGGAACTGCTGTGGTTAGGTGCTGGGGCCTCCTGGACGTGCTGCTCCTTAGGGCGTGGTGGCCGTGGCGGAGCCGGGCATCGTCCCACAGCATCTCCTAGAAGCAGCCGGCACGGGAGGGAAGGTGGCCAGGCTCGAAGCACAGTCTCTGTTCCCAGCACTGCACCCTCAGGAAGTCGCCTGCCCCGGGACAGGCAGGGACCACCCCAAGGGCTGGGTGGCTGTCACGAGGACACACTGAACACATTGTGACCATCCAGAAAATAAAGGCTGAAGAGACACAGTCACGGTCTGTGAGTCACACATGAGAGGGGCACGGGGCTCACTCACTCACTCACAATCTAGACACGAGGCTCTCCTTTCGCGTTTCAATCACACAAATGTGCGATGTCGTTTCTCCCAGAAGGGAGCACACACAGAGAATACACTGAGTTGAAGGAACAGGTCCAGAACACAGAGGAAAAAGCCAGTTAGATCAACGCCCAGTGACGGGCCCTTAGTCTGCAGTCAAGAGGAGTGGGTGGGGCTGTGTGGGAGGCACAGGCTGGGTGGGAGAGAGGCTGATGGCACCAGGGTCCCCCGTGGGTGGGCATTCAGCCATTTCCCAGGAATTCCTCTTCATCAGCTCCCTTTTTATTTATTTATTGAGACAGAGCCTTGCTCTGTTGCCCAGGCTGGAGTGAAGTGGCACCATCTCGGCTCACTGCAACCTCTCCGCCTCCCGGGTTCAAGCAATTGTCCCGCCTCAACCTCCCTAGTAGCTGGGATTACACGCACCTGCCACCACGCCTAGCTAATTTTTGTATTTTTAGTAGAGACGGGGTTTTGCCATGTTGGCCAAGCTGGTCTTGAACTTCTGACCTCAGGTGATCCACTAGCCTTGGCCTCCCAAAGTGCTGGGATTACAGGTATGAGCCACCGCGCCCAGCCCCTTTCTATTTATGCATTGTTTTGTATTTTGTTTTTGAAGATGGCATCTTGCTCTGTTGCTCCAGCTCGAGTGCAGTGGGGTCATCATAGTTCACTGCAGCCTCAAACACCTTCCTCGGCTCATGCAGTCCTCCTGCCCCAGCCTCCCGAGTGGCTGGGACTATGGGCACATGCCCCCATTCATGGCTAATTTTTTTTTAGTATACACAAGGTCTCACCATGTTGGCCAGGTTGCTCCCAAACTCCTGACCTCAAGTGACCCACCCGCCTCAGCTTCCCAAAGTGCTGGGATTACAGGCATGAGCCACCAAGCCCAGCCACTGCAGTATTATTTCTTGGGGTTTTCTAAAACTGATTTGAATCTCTGCATTTTACATTCCCTTAGAATTCAGAGTGTTAGAAAAGACTTGTTTTTATCACGTTGGCTCATTTGGGACAATTTCAAGTCTGTTTTTATTTGTCTCTGGAAATTTACAAAAGCTGCAAATCATCTCCAGTAGCTCTTTTTTCCCTTTAAACTTCCGCCATCTAGTTCCATGTTATAAAAAATAAAATGTTTGGGAGTGTTTAGGCTATAGCCACCCCTACGTGTGCCCAAAGGGTCTGAAATGGGCCCTTCTGGCCCCACAGCCTGTCGGCAGGGGCGGTGGCCTCTAGGTCAGGCCTGGAGCTAGGAAGAGGGACAGAGGTCAGTGCACGAGGCCACTTGGCCCCATGTCCATGCCCACAGCCCTTCTGCAGGGCATCCTTGGGCTTGTTTTCAAGCCCATGTGCTAGAGATTTGGGAATGTATCACTTCTATAATACCCTAAAAAGGGGTTGGGGAGAGTGTAGAGGACTGAGGGTGCAGCCTATGTGAGGCACACACCCGTGAGGCCAGCGTGAGTAGACAGGACACGCACAGGAGACGCCACCCTCCCCGGCAGCATACTGCCGGCACCAGCAGGGGTCTTTAAGTGAGGACTGGCACAACTAGAATGCCTTCTTAGGAAAATGATTTGCAGCTGAGGAGGCTGCTGCGCCGGGACTGGGAAGGGCAGGTGCACTCGGTGTCTGTGGCAGGGGCTCAAGGCTGCATCCAAGCCTGGAGCTTGGATGACCCAAGGACCAGCAGGAAGGGCCCACCTGGCATCCAAGGAGCATCCTCAAGGCACTGGAAACTCAGTTCTGAGGCTGGGTCACCAGGGGCGCCCTAAGGAGCCTGGGACTGAGGCCTCAGGACCCCACCCTGGCTGGTTTTTGTCTGAGCTGTGGCAGTTCCCAGCCTACAGGAGGGCAGGTGAAAGGGCCATGGGTCCAGGAATAGGAGAAACTGGCTCGTCCATGCTCCACCTCAAACCACGGGGGCTCAAGCGTTCTCTAGGGACACCGTCCTGGAACAACTGTGGCATCCGACAGGGTCGACTCCTGCCCTGCACCCAGTTCAGCCTAAAGTCACACCTGGGGAGACGACCTTTTGACTTCATTGCTCTGCCTGGCCTGGCGCAGGCCTCCCATGAGCAAACAGCCCAGGGGCCAAAAGCCAGGCCTTGGAAGAGCTGGCATCTTCTGTCCTCCAGGGCAGCCCAGTACAAAACAGCGCGGCTCAAGTGACACCACACCCAGAACTCAGAGAGGGTAAGACCTCGCTGTGTAGGTGGGCCAGGGCAAGCCCCTCCACTGCTGTCACAGGTTTACAGTGGAGCAGAGGGGCAGGCTGGCTACAGGCAGCTCAGGTCACAGGTCAGGGGACCCACACCAGGCCACAGGAACAGGCTTGCTGCAGGTATCAGAAAACTCCAGGTCACAGTAGTTTAAACAAGAAGTTTATTTCTCAGCCGTGCAGGCAGGAGGCAGTCCAGGGCTCAGAAGCTTGAGGCCTCAGGGAGGCAGTCTCCATCTGCTGCTCTGTCATCTTGGTTCACGCCTCCCTCCTCGTGGTCACCTCTGGGTTCAAGGCAGTGCTCAAGTTCAGGCTGAGCTAGGGTGTGTGCAGTGGCCTCCACCTGGCATGTGACACCCCCAGGCAGCTCCCTGCTGTGCCTGGACCCACCTATGACCTCGGCTCACTCCATCTCGCTGGATTTCCCATCTCGGTCTTGCTGGCTACTTTCAGAGACCGAGCCCAGAGTCTCCAGGACTCAGGTGACTTTGGCTACCCCCTGGAATCCTGTATTAAAGATCTGCAATAGAAATGTGTCCAGCAGGGAACTATCCTGCTTGCTTTTTGTTTTTCTGAGTTCCTGCAGTCAACCGGCCAGGGCGCTCTGTGGGGCATGTAGACACAGGCCATGGAGTATGGCCGCTTCTGCCTGGTGTCTGAGGGGCTTCCTGAGTGAGGTGGGGGGTCTCACCAGCTCCGGGGGACACCGCTGCCACACACAGGGTAGGGGTAGGGGTGGAGGATCACCTCTGTGAGGACACAGGCCCCACCCTCTGTGGCTGTGGTGGAGACCGCAGGTCCGCCTCAAGGCCCCTGACGCCTGCAAGGCTAGTGCCTGGGGGAGACAGACAGGGGATTCCACCAGGCCAGCCCGGGGCTTGAACCCCAGCCAGGGCAGGTGCTGTCTGCTGTCCCACCAGGTAACACACCGACGCAGCTGCTGTTCGGCTCCCCTTCAGGCCAGTGCCGTGCTCATGGTGTAGGTCAGCTGGGCCCTCTGAGCCCCCCACTCCCATATGGACCCGTCTGCATGGACGCTGGTGCCACCTGTGCTGTCCAGACCCTGCCCGGCTGCGCCAATGGCCAGAGGTATTAAGTGACTCCCAGCACTGGAGTCACTTCAGCTGCTCACCCCTCCCTGAACAGAGACGTCCCTCCCTCCAGACGTGCCCCAAACTGCGGGGCATGTTCTGGCCATCCCACATGAGGTGGCTCAGGGTGGGAGGGCTGGAGGCTGCCTACATGGGGAAAGGCCTCCGGGGTGGGACAGGCGGGGTCCTCTCACCTGATGGGCTCTTGAGGCTAGGCTGCCGGCAGGCAGCAGTGGGCTGAAGCAGTGGGGTCAGGCCCGGGGAGCGGGGGCCCTGCCTTCCTTCCTCAACACACGGGGCTGCCCAGGCCCCGCTCCTGGGGCCAGGCCCACACCCCATAGACACTGGTGTCAGATGCCTTGGGCTCGGAGGAGATCCACATGGATCAGCCGCAGCTGCCCCTGGGTCCGCCTGGCCCAGGCAATACCACAGCCTCACCAAGGCTCATCCAGCCATGGGCCCAGCCTTCCAGGCCCTGCCAGGCACCCCAATCACTGTCTCTGGCAGCTCACATCCCAGTCGGCTCACGGTCACCATCCTTGACTTCCTCATGGCAGAAATGGAATGGCTTTGAGCTTGTGATGAGCACAGGCTCCCAACAGTGGGAGACTCCAGATGTGCCTGCTGGACGGGCTGCAGGCCCTGATGATACCCACCCCTCAGACACGCAAACCTGGAGCCAGGGAGGCCTCAATGAACCGCATACTCTCCCAACAGACCCAGCTCGCCCCACACCAGCACCAGGCCCTTTCAGACCCGGTCTGGCCACCCCAACAGACTTGGCCAGCACCTCCCCCGGCCCCACCCTCTCCAGACAGGAGCCAGGCTGTGGTGACCCGCCTCTCAGCAGGCACAGCTCCTCTTCTGATGCCTCCCCCAGATGGAGTCATTACCCCCTTGTCCACCTGACTGGGCCACACATGGCCTTAGTAGAGGGTAAAAGGGCTTCCTTGCTGTGGTTTACGAGAGAATGCAACACCTGCCCAAAGCTCCTTCATGACCCACTGTGACCTGCACCACCACCCAGCCCATCCCCAACCCTGTGTCACAGGCCACCAGCCTCTGAAAGCAGGCACTGCAGAAGCCACCAGGCCACAGAGGATGGGGGCAGGGAGGACATTCTGCCTTCATGAGGGCATGCTCTCAAAGACAGAGCCACCCCAAACTGTCAGCAGGCGTCCCTGAGCTCTGGGAAGGCAAGGGGAGGGGCTCAGAGCTGTGGCCAGAGCCCACGGGAAGCCAGTGCCCAGCACTGCAGGGCTCTGGCCACTGCCTAACACCCTGTCCACGAAGCCCTGCCCGCCCTCTCCAGCAAACCAGGGCCCCTGAGTCTCCAGAGGCCCCAGCTCCATTGCCCTCAGCCTCCATGCCCTCAGCAGCTTAGCTCTGGGGCTGAGCTCCCAGAAGGGTAGGGTGGGGGTGGGCTCCCGAGTTTTATTTTCTCACATTTCTTCCAAACATGCTTCTGCTGATCCTCAAAATGGCAAAAGCCAAGATGCTCAATTTTCAAAGCTCAACAACGGATGGCACATTTGATAACAAAAATCAGTAATATTTAGAAACAAATTTGATTAAATTCATAAGTGTCTGAATAATCATACTCTTAGATTTAATATAAAATGTGTGAAAGCTTATTCCAAGGCCAAATGCAATTACTGCTGAGCATTAAAAACCAGCAGGAGGAGGGCTGTCAGCCCAGCTGGTGCTGTATCTCCCCAAACCCATGTCATGTGGGGGCACCAGGCTGCCCCTCCCTGCCAGGTGTCAGTGAGGCCCTGGGCACCATGGGCTCTGGGTTTGGGCCCTTCGGCACTTCTCTGACCACTGGACTTCACTGCCACCTCAGAGAACTCTACCAGCTGCCTGCCTGGGCCATCGAGACTGCCCCCTTCCCCAACATTGACTCTGAGGCCCCTTCAGCAGAGAGGGGCTGCCCCTCTGTTCACGTACCCCTCCGTGCCTGGCCACAGCAGATGTGACAGTAATGCAGAGAATCTAACTTACTTTACATGTCATCAAACCCAAATCCAACAGGGATACCCAAACCAGACTGATGGGCCTGCCAACCTCCACCCACAGGAACACACTGGTGACTTAGTGCAGTGGACCCAGGAGGTGGCCTTTGTCCCCAACTCCTTGGACATCCCTTAGCCCAGGGTGAAGGATTAAGGGCACACCTGACCCTTGGACAGGGCCAGAGGGAGTGGGTCTAGCCAGGAAGTCACCAGGAACTAGCTTCCCACACAGGAAAGAGGGCAATGATAGCAGACCACGTCCTGACTATCTATCCATCCACCCACCCAGTCGCTCCAGGTCACCAAGCTGCACCCTGCACCTTTGCTCTGACATCTAAAGTCTCCAAGTCATGCTGCTTCTCTCCTCCCAAAGATCTGCTTGGATCTGTTCCCTTCTCCCATCCTTGCTGCCACGAAACTGTTCAAAGTCCGAAGCTGAGCGCACCGTCAATCCCTCCACAAATAATCACAGGGCAACGACTGCCTGCCTGGCGCAGCAGTGAACAAAACCTGCCCTCTCAGCCTGCGGCGCTGGTGCGGAGCCTCCCGCCTGGGTCTGGGTCTGGGCCTCTACAGCGTCACCCCCTCCTATGTCCCAGCCAGAGGCGCCGCCACCTCTGGGCTCTCCCAGGGTCGGACCCTGGTCGACAGTGCTCCCTGCCCGGACCCTGCACCGGCAGCTGAGTGAAACCTCGGCGCTGCGCCGTTCACAAGCTCCGTGTTGCCGCCGCGAAGCTCGCGCGGGCCCTTCCCTACTTCCAGAGAACCTCGGCCCCTGCAGTTCCCCCGTCAGACGCGCCCTTCCACTCGAGTCTCAGCGGCAAGGTCACCTCCCCTAGACGCCCCCCTTTGCACCCCATCTCCTACCCTCAAGCTCGTCGCTCTTCCTGCCCACGTTGCCCACCTGCCGCGCCCACCCGGGGGAGCTCCACCTGCGTGGAGGCCGCGTCCACGCGGGCACCCCAAACGCCACCAGTAGGTTTTGACCACACGAACGCACGCCCTGCCTCAGCCCATCTCTCTGAGCTGCCTCCACCCTGCGGGTCCCCACGTCGCGCCATGCAAGACCGCAGAGCCTGCGCGCCTTTCTTGTACGACTACCCCGCCGCCCCCGCGCAGCCAGGCCCGGAGCCCAGCGTCCGGTGTCCACTGCCGGTGTCGGGGGCCAGAGTAGGCCGAGGCGGGCCCAGGGGACCCGCGCAACGAAAGGGACCCGGCACGGCTGCGTTAATCCCCTCAGCGCCAGAGGACAAGCCTCGGTCATCGCGCGGCCCTCCCAGCCTCAGCAGGCTACCCCGTGCGCGCTCTAGCAAGCGTGCAACCGGGCCGGTCAGTCACAGAGACTTCCCCGGCGGGGAGACACCACGAACGCCCCAACGCGGCCCACACACACTGCCTTGACTCTTTAACACTTCGCCACTCGCGCCCATTGGGCCAGGCATTTACGTCATCGCTGCGCGCCGGACGGCAGCGTCTTCCCGCTCCTTAACTCTGACGTCAGAGCGGAGCCGGCCTGAGCGGCTGAGAAAAGCAGGAGGAGGTGGCGGCGGCGGGAAGATGTAAGTTGGGGCGGAATCCGACTGCATCCGAGCTTTGGGGGCTGCCCGTCAGGCCCGGCAGGAAGCATCGTGAAGCTGGTCCACTCCCCAGCCCCGCGGTGCGGCGGCGGCCTGGCGGCGCGGTGCGAACTCCGAAAAGAAAGAGTGTGGCCCGGGGTGGGTGGGGTGGGAGGTGTCGTGGCCGTGGCCCGGAAGTGGTCGGGGCCGCGGCGGACGGAAGGGCGCCTCTGCTTCGTCCGCTCGGCGGCAGCCCAGCCAGGCCCGTAGGACTTTGAGCAGCGGGGAGCGCGGCTTTCGCCCTTGGGGCTCTCCTGCCGGGCCGGAGACCCAGGCCCCCAACGCCAGGCCCTGCCCTAGAAGCGCTCGCTGCCCGGCGCCTGGACGGGGGAGTTGTGAGTGAACGCGGACGGGGAGCGGCGAGGTCGGCATGTCGGGCCGGTGCCGGCGGGCGCGGAGTTTCTTTGTGGGATACAGTGGAAGGCTGGCCGATCCCCCCTTCGGAGGCATTAATTCAGATATGCACTCCGCGAACGTTTCCCCGGCTCCCGTGTGCAATTCTCGGCGCTAGGCCTGGGGGATATGGCCCGCCTAGTTCAGTTTGATGGGTTACCCCAGATGGGTGGGTACGGGAAGGTTAAGGTTGATGGAGGAGAAACGTGGAGTAGGCTTTTTGTCTTGATTTCGCATGAACTGTGCCTGAAATGTACTTTTAAATGGGGAAGGTGCTCTGAAGATTTGTGCCGAAACGCCCTCTCCTCGAGATGTAACTAATTGTTCTCTCCTCTCTCTGGCTGTTGGACGCGCACCTTTCCGGAGGATGGGGGAGGTAACCGAGGTCCTGAGCCGGTACCTGAACTTGTGTGAACAGAGAACCTCAACCTTTGCTTTCTAGCATTCGACCGCACCCAGCAAAGCGTCCACTTTCTCAGTGGTTCTTAGTTTTTAGAGTGCTTAAGAATGGTGCACTTTGATTTCACAAAGCGAATCAAAGTAGTGGTGTTTGATTTCACAAAGTACATTTGGGCAGATCTTTAGGACTAGGGGGGTGGGGCTGGAATATGCGGGTGTGACCTCCACTCTAGATGTGTGCTGTCCAGTGAAGTAGCCATTGGCCACCTGTGGCTACTGAGCATGTTGAAATACAGCAGCTAATCAAAAGTGAGATGTTAAAACACACAGCAGATTTAGAAGACTTACTCGGGAAAAAAAAAGTAAACCTTTAGATTTTTATGTTGATTATTTTTTGGAAAAATATTTTGGATATGTGTCAAATGTTAAAAATTAATTTCACCCGTTTTTGTGACGTGGCTACTAAGGAATTTGAGATTCTGCTTGTGGCTCCTCACACTGTTTCTATCGGACAGTGCTGCTGCAGATGATCCTAAGGTGGGTGGGTGCAGGAACCCTGCTGAGAGTTCAGAAATTACGTGTGACTTTGGAGACAAATGTCTGTGAGGAGAAGGAGCCTCTGGACATGAAGATACAACCCTTGCTTCTAACATTTATTGAGCCTTTGGTTAATGCCTTGGGTAACTATAAGGTTGGAACTGTAGTTGTCTCCATATTGATGATGAGAAACGAGAAAGGATAAGTGACCTGTTCAAAATTACACAGTAAAACCTCAAACCCAGGCCTTCTGGCTCCAAAGTGTGAATTATGCTCTGAATGATACTCACTGGTTGTCCAAGGACACCAGCCATACCAGGCACTGCCTGCGGGGTGTCTGCAGAACCTTACTGTTAACGAAGCAAAACATTACGCCCAGGACAGGAGCAGCAAAGGTGATGTTCGGCCCTCCATGATTCATTTGACAGCTCAAAGCCAGGTGCTCTTTCTTGGGTCAGAACATGTTTTCAGCACTGTTTTGAAGCACCCCTGGCAGTTCTGCACGGAGAAACTAGGACCCCATTAGTGTTCTGTTCCCTGCTTACGTACAGGCTGTTGGAGAAGGTGAGACAGAAGTAGCTGAGACTCACATCCTGAGAGCTTCACTTAAAAACTCATGCAACTTGTGCAGAACCTGGCCGGAAATACTGAGGGCAGCAGTCCCTCTAAAATAGAGCCCATAACTTATTAGTATTTTGTTTTTGAGTAATTTGTTACCATTATTTGAGCACATGCTGCAGTCCAGGCATTTTGCTAAACTTCCATGGTAGGTAGTCTCTCACGCAATTTCAGTGCCTACTTTTTTTCTTCAACATCTTATTTTTGAAAAATTTAAGCACATAGGAAGGTTGAATTATGCAGTTAATACCCATATAAAGACCACTTGAGGGCTGGGTGTGGTGGCTTATGCCTGTAATCGCAGCACTTTTGGGAGACCAAGGTGGGCTGATCATGAAGTCAGGAGTTCAAGACCAGGCTGGCTAGTATGGTGAAACCCTGTCTCTACTACAAATACAAAAATTAGCCAGGCATGGTGGCACACACCTTTAGTCCCAGCTACTCAGGAAGCTGAGGCAGAAAAATCACCTACACCCAGGAGACAGAGGTTGCAGTGAGCTGAGATCGTGCCAGTGCACTCCAACCTGGTGACTCCCTCTCAAAAAAAAAAAAAAAAAAAAACACTTAAAAGTTTATATTTCTGCTATATTTGAAGTAAATTGCAAACTTGCATGTGTTTTCCCCTATACACTCAATATACATATTATTAAAGTACAGTGTTTGCAATAACTACTTCTTAAAGTTCTGCTTTTTAAATGTTCATGCAGTACATTGTATCTGTTTGCATTTGGGTATTAAGTATTTTGGTGCTGGTACTAGTCACTTTTGAAATGGTTTTTGCTTCCAGTCGTATTATCCAGTGTATCCCAAAAGGAAATTGCTGCAATAAAACAGGAGATCTAATCCTGTTTGGAGACTACCCTTGAGTTAGGTTTTTCCCTGTTCTGCATGTGAATGTGGTGCCATTGGCATTTTCAAAAGACTGCAGGGAGCTCATCAAACTTGTGGGTGAAAACTAAATTGTTCAGCCTGTAAAATGACAGTGATGGGCCCCACTGTCTCCTCCATTTTTTTAGGAAAGATAAACCGGCTGGTCGAGGTGGCTCGTGCCTGTAATCCCAGCACTTTGGGAGGCCAAGGCGGGTGGATCATGAGGCCAGGAGTTTGAGACCAGCGTGGCCAACACAGTGAAACCCTGTCTCTTAAAAAAAAAAAAAAAAGATAAACTGGGGCGACAAGTTTTGCCTGTACCTCCTGTGGGGGATAGAGACACCTCCATGAGCACATTGGGACTGTCCCAATGTGGTCCTGGGTGTGTGGACACTCATTGCTTACTGTGCTCCCTTGCTGCCTTCTTGTATGCTCAGCTTGTGACTGCAAAGTAGACTTGTTGCCTTGCCAATTCGTTTTACTCTTTAAATCCTTTTATCTTGTTATTAGGCTGCTCTTTGGCGTAAATTGCAATCAATTAGGGATCGTTTCTCAGAATCCAGTTAGAAGTGAGAGTTCAGATAAGTGAGGCCGTCATTGCTGCTTTGAACACCTCAGAAGGGGAGAATGGATTTATCAGGAGTGAAAAAGAAGAGCTTGCTAGGAGTCAAAGAAAATAATAAAAAGTCCAGCACTAGGTAATCCTTCTGTAAGATTTTTCTAGTGCTACTTTGGGGGTGCTTACTGCTAGGGACCCACAGAAAGGGGAAGGTTGAGAATGTTGTGCATTCTACAGTGAGTGTTCTGAGCCACAGACCACTTTGCTCTGTGATCACCTGGGGTATCTGTGGCCCTGTTGATCCCCTTTTTTGGGTTGTGCTATTTGGGTTTGGTCAGAGCAGCACACAGTCTCACACTCTTCCTCACCATCCAGGGCTCCTTCTCCTACCAAACGCAAAGACCGCTCAGATGAGAAGTCCAAGGATCGTTCAAAAGATAAAGGGGCCACCAAGGAGTCGAGTGAGAAGGATCGCGGCAGGGACAAAACCCGAAAGAGGCGCAGCGCTTCCAGTGGTAGCAGCAGTACCAGGTGGGTGGGCTGGCCTAGAGCCTGGAGAGACCTATGCCACAGCCACACCCTCACTCCCCACAGATGGCTCCGGTTTTCTTGATCATTTACAAAGAAAACACATCCTCTGATTGTTAGTAGAAACCCTAGTTTATGGCAGATTGGCCAGGCGCAGTGGCTCATTCCTGTAATCCCAGCACTTTGGGAGGCCCAGACAGGAGGATTGCTTGAGGCCTGGAGTTCAAGACCAGCCTGGGCAACAAAACAAGATTTCATCTCTACATTTTTATAATTATGTGTGTATGGTGGCATGCATCTGTAGTCCCAGCTATTTGGGAGGCTGAGGCAAGAGGATGAGTTTGAGGAAAATAAACAAAATTAGCCAGGCATGGTGGCGCACACCTGTACTCCCAGCTACCCGGGAGGCTGAGTCGGGAGGGTGGCTTGATTCCATGAGGTTGAAGCTGCAGTGTACGGAGATCATGCCATTGTACTCGAGCCTGGGTGACAGTGAGTCCTTGTCTCAAAAGAAAAGACCACTGAGCTTGAGTCAGCAGCTGCCTTTGCAGCCTGAGTTGGCAGTTCTGACTTTTGCTAGACTCCTTTACCTCCCGGCAGGAAAGGCTTCCCTCTGGGTAGAAAGCAGCCCATCGCCTCTGTCATGTTCCCTGCACAGTGTGACACCTAGGGCTCTGGTTTGCTGGGGGATGGGATGGGACGGGAGTGATGTTTGCCCCACTAGGGAAAGCAGTGAGGCCTGGAGATACCCGAACAGCAGTTTCCTCCTAGGGGGAGCACAGCAGACTTGGAGGAGGCATCTGTACTGTGAGACTTGGCGTGTGGTAGTTGTGACCACTTATCTTGCCTTCAGGTCTCGGTCCAGCTCAACCTCCAGCTCAGGCTCCAGCACCAGTACTGGCTCAAGCAGTGGCTCCAGCTCTTCCTCAGCGTCCAGCCGCTCAGGAAGCTCCAGCACCTCCCGCAGCTCCAGCTCCAGCAGCTCCTCCGGCTCTCCCAGTCCTTCTCGGCGCAGACACGACAATAGAAGGCGCTCCCGCTCCAAGTGAGTGCCCCACGCCTGAGCGCCAAAGATGACAAGATAGGGGCTAGAGATGTACCGCTGGGGTCGTAAAAGTGACCCCAAAGGAGTCTTTCTGCCTTGATAGGATTTCTGAGACAGGAATAATGTACATGAACTGACCTTCCTTAGGAAAACTGTCATAAGCAGATAAGGCCCACTGCAAAGGAATCTAGTACATTTTGACTTGACAGAAATTGTTTCCGGTGTTCTGTTTTCTCAATCAGATCCAAACCACCTAAAAGAGATGAAAAGGAGAGGAAGAGGCGGAGCCCATCCCCTAAGCCCACCAAAGTGCACATTGGGAGACTCACCAGGAATGTGACCAAGGTGAGGATCACAGATCTCTCTGGTGGGCCATGGGGTGTGGACAGGCAGGCCTGGGCCCACAGGTAAACTTAGAATGTCACCTTTTGGAAGACTGGGGTGGTGGTACCTGCTTTGAGTACAGCACTGATTAGTTCTTTTAGTGGACCATTAATACACATGTCTAGGAGATTTATACCAGAACGACACTGGTGCTCATTGGATGGATTGTTTTACCCTGCCAAAGTTTTAGTCATGATGTGGTGAACTTTCTTTGCGTCTGACATGACTAACTGGAAGCCGGGAGTTCGAGTGACCCTTCTTTCCCTCTAGGATCACATCATGGAGATATTTTCCACGTATGGGAAAATTAAAATGATTGACATGCCCGTGGAAAGGATGCATCCCCATCTGTCCAAAGGCTATGCATACGTAGAGTTTGAGAATCCAGATGAAGCTGAAAAGGCACTGAAGCACATGGATGGAGGTGGGTGACCCTGCCACACACTCTGACCTCTCAGAGACTTGATTTCCAACTGGACTACACTTCTTTTTGTTTGTTTGTTTGAGACAGAGTTTCACTCTGATCACCCAGGCTGGAGTGCAGTTGTTCCTGGACCAAACTGAGGATTGGGCCGCTATTTCATGGCCCAGTAATGAGATGCAGATAACTGAGGAGGAAGAGAGTTTTTATTTCTGCAACCGGTTGCACAGAGAAGGCCTGGAAATTATTGCCAGACCAACTTAAAATTACAAAGTTTTTCAGAGCTTATATACTTTTTAGTTATATGTCTATGCGTAAGTGTGCATTTATGTAAAGATGTAAGTGATTAACTTCTTTTAATCTATAACTAAGGTTTGAGTCTTGGAGATCTTCCTCTGGAGCCTTAGTAAATTTACTTACTTTAAATGGGTTTAGGTGCTGGAGTAATAACCCTTCCTTTGACTTCTGCTAAATCACAGAGGTTTTGGGGAGGTTTTTTAGACCCCAGTGAAACTTGTTTAATCCTAAATGAGTCGTGTTAAGAATTTCTTCATTATTTTGTTGTTTTAAGACCCAAAGACCCAGGAAAGGCCTAGGCAAAACTTGTGGTGGACTTTCTTACATCTTAGCCTTTGTATAAGGGCACTGGCTTATTTTATTTTATTTTTTTTAAGACGGGGTTTCACCATGTAACTACTCAGTACTAAAACAGTTGTTATGGAGGCCTGTGTTAGGGAGACCTGGCCTGCCACAGTCCCCAGTGTCAATTTGTGCATGATGTTTTATCATGCTTGTGTATTTATTTATCACGAGAATCATGGGGAGATGGGGCATTGTCATCTTTCCTGGCTGCTTCCTGCTGAGAGAGGCTTGTTGTTACCTGGCACTGAAGACGGTGCTGGAGTGGAAGAGGTCGATTTGTTCCCAGTAGCACTTTTCTGTTTTGGGAGCTTAGAGGCAGCACTTGGTGAAACGTAATTGTCTGCAACAAGCAACACACATAAGTAGGTTGCTGCTGTTTTCTTCAGAAGTTTAGTCTTCAGTTTATAGGGCTTTAGGAAAGCACAGCTTGGGTTTCAGTGATTTCCAATTAGGAAAAAGGAAAAAACTGAAAACATTATTTTGGTATACTACTGTTTTTGAAACTTTTATATTTTAGCTTCCCATTTTTATTAAAAGACAAATTACGGTAGGACTGGTTTGCTTTATTATACTTGGCCTAATTATTTGTATACAGTGCATCAAGAATAATAATTTTTTATGTAGGCCTTTTAAATGGGCTTTGATGGAACTTTATCAGTTGGGTGAATTCCTCTTCTCTTGAGGTTCCAAGATAATGGGGTTTTTGGCCCATTAGAAAGTGACGTATTTTTGACACAGATTAGAAACCCTGTACAGGAACTATGTACACAGAACATGAGGCCAGTTTTTTAAAGGCTTTATTGGTTAAGTTGTATTCCTTAAAGGAGAGCATGCCATTCCAGTTAAAGCCTTGGTAAAATAACCAGTTGGGTTTTTTTGTTTTGTTTTGTTTTTTTGAGACGGAGTTTCGCTCTTGTTTCCCAGGCTAGAGTGCAATGGCACAATCTCTGCTCACCATAGATAACCAGTTTTTTATTTGTGTTCTGTTACAAAAGAAAACAAATTTTTATTGTACTTAAGCAAATAACTGTATTACCATAAATTAAGAATACATACAAATAGGCCGGGCGGGGTGGATCACCTGAGGTCAGGAGTTTGAGACCAGCCTGACCAACATGGTAAAACCATCTCTGCTAAAAATACAAAAATTAGCCAGGTGTAGTGGCACATTCCTGTAGTTCCACCTACTTGGGAGGCTGAGGCAGGAGAATTGCTTGAACCCAGGAGGCAGAGATTGCAGTGAGCCAAGATCATGCCTGCCAGCCTGGGTGACAGAGTGAGACTTGGTCTCAAAAAACACAAATTGTTTCCAAATTCTGAAGAAATTAGGTAGAGAGAAACAAATATGTTCCAAGTTTTGTTCATACATAGGAATATACTTTATTTAATTGTTAAAAGCTGTTAATAACTTAAAAGTTTTTTTTTACTTTGAAAAGCAAAACAAAGGATTAGCAGCATTTTAAGCAAAAAGGTAAAAAGATTACTTCAGTCTCCTATTACTTCAGTTTATGCAGTTAATTTCTGTCCTGCTTGATATTAATAGACATTTTAGCTCTTTAAGAGTTCTGAATGTTTTTTCTTTATTCTGATGTCCCAGTCTCCAAAGTATTTCAGGCATCTCGTAGAGTCTTTTTTTTTTTTTTTGAGATGGAGTCTCACTCTGTCTCCCAGACTGGAGTACAGTGGCAGGATCTTAGCTCTCTGGAGCCTTCACCTCCCCAGCTTAAGCGATTTCTCCTGCCTTGGCTTCCCGAGTAGCTGGGACTACGGGCATGCACCACCACGCCCAGCTATTTGTATTTTTATTAAAGATGGGGGGGGGTTTCATCATGTTGGCCAGGATGGTCTCGATCTCTTGACCTCGTGACTGCTCTCCTCGGCCTCCCAAAGTGCCGGGATTTCAGGTGTGAGCCACCTCGTTGTAGTTTTTAATCCTTCTAAACAGGATTAAAACGAGACAACAATTGTTTATGGTTGAGAAAAAGTTTTAGGGTAGCCATAGTTGAAGACATAGTTGATGAGGAAATTTGTTACCTCTGTGGCACACAAAATTTAATGTAACAATTACAGTCATTACTGATAACGTACACTAAGATACATTATAATTATAGGAATTTTACATGATTTTGGAGCATACCAATAACATTTATACAAATATAGCTCCAACAAAGCCAAACCCCATTTTATATTTGGCATTGCTTCCTGTATGATTTTTGGTACCAAATAAGCCCCCAGGCTGGAGTACATTGGTGCAATCTTGGCTAACTTCTGCCTTTGCCTCCCAGGTTCAAGCCATTTTCCTGCCTCCACCTCCCGAGTAGCTGGGATTATAGGCAGGTGCCACCATGCTTGGCTAATTTTTGTATTTTTAGTACAGACAGGGTTTCACTATGTTGGCTAGGCTGGTCTGGAACTGCTGACTTCAGGTGATGTGCCCAGGCCTCCCAAAGTGCTGGGATTTCAGGTGTGACCACTATGTCTGGCCTGGGCTACACTTCGGAGTCCCAGAAGCTCTTTCAGGATTCCGTTTCTTACTGAGTGTGTGATTATCGAAAATAGTTTTTAGAAACACCTTTTTTTTTTTTTTCCTAGCTCCAGTTCAAAGGAACACTGTTCTTGAAGAAAAAAAAATTAGCAAATATGCATAGATTGGCATTTTTAGGGAGTTTCTAATCTGTTAAAAGCTTAAGGATCAAATGCAGGCTTCTTATAAAGAATACATTTGGCTTTTTATATGGGAATATTTCCTTTAATCATTTCTGAGAATCAGAAGTTTGCCAGTATTTCAGCATTTTTAGTATTTTGCTGAGTGACTGGATTTACTGAATTTATTTCTCAAACACTTGTGTCTTATAACCACTCATAACACTTATAGCTATTTGGGTTTTTTTGTTGTTGTTGTTTTGTTTTTTTAAAAGATGGGGTTTCACCATGATGGCCAGGCTGGTCTTGAACTCCTGACCTCAGGTGATCCTCCCACCTCGGCTTCCCAAAGTGCTAGGATTACAGGCGTGAGCCACTGCACCTGGCCACTTACAGCGATTTGTATCTGGCAGAATGGATTTAAAAGCACATGGACCCTTGTGAATAGTTTTGGGTGGCAGATTTTCATTTTATCAAGCCAACATTTTGAGGAATGTGGAGTCATCTCTGCTCCCTGCTGCCGTGTGACCAAAGCTGCTGGCATTGAGAACAGTCAGCCCACACTGCCATCTGGGCCGCCAGGCCTGGTGGAGAGCCAGGTGTATGTACCCCAGAACCTTGTGTCCTCTGAGGCCCTGTTCAAAACTTTATAAATGGCTTAACTGTTTTTTCCGTAATTGCCTTTGAGCGCTGGTAGAGTTCAGACATCAGGAGAGTTTCCTTGATGCTTGAGTAACTTCTCTTTCAAGTTACTTAAGTCCTTCTGACATGGGTTAGGAGCTCTGTGTACTTATATCAGCTTTTGGCCTTGTGAGTCACACCTTTGCTTTGGAGTCTGCTGATTATCTGCTATTTGACAGTCTGAGCAGTTGCTGAGCTAAAAATGAAGGAGACCCCGGGTACCTTCTGGGTGGACATGATTATAGACATTCCAGCTTTTCTTAAGATTCTGGTAGGATTTTTTGTGTGTCCCCATACTGTCATTGAATGGGGTGAATCCACGCTGTGTCCAGGAGAAAATGAGAAGGGGTTAGCCTTTGCTGGTAGCTAGACAGAAGACGGATTTTTCTTCACTATTGTAGAGTCAGTGCTGTGAAATCCCTAATTTGGGCTAACTTAGGCTGAGTTTACTGAAGTTAAACCTCTTAAGTATTTTCTGAATACATATCCATGTGCCCAAGTTAGTCCCCATGCACTTTGAAGGTGCCTTGAAGGTAGGAGTTGAGTAAACAAAAGAGCCCTTTACCCTTTAGGGCACAGAAGGGGCTGCGCTTGGGCTCCCGATATCCCCAGCTATGAGACAATTCTTGAGGTTGGGGCACATGCTCCCCTGGGGTTCCTGGGTTTGCACCTCCATTTCCTTTCCTCTCTCCCTGGAGCCCCTGTCCCACACTGCCTCTCCTCACTTCTTGCCACCCCATTGCACGCACATGGCTTGTGTTTCAGTGCCATCCACATGCAGAGCCACCTCTCAGACTGCTTGTTTTCAAACACAAAGTCGTTGGTATTGCCTGAAACTTCCTTCATGCCGCTCCCCACTGGAGCCCCACGTCTCCATGAATGGAAGCTCATCTTGACTGTCCCTCACCACCCCCATCCCGTCCACCACCAAGCTCTGGCAGCTTCACTTCCCAGTTACCCCTGAATCCTTCCCCTTCCCAACCATTTCATTTGATGTTGATTCATGCCCCTCTCAGTGCCACAGAGCCCTCCTAACAGGTCTCCCCCTTCTCTTGGCCCCAGACCCAGCTTCCCTTTGAAGGAGAAGGAAGCGCAAATGCGGATGCCACCTGCATGGCCCTGCCAGGAGGCCCTACCCTGACCCTCGGGCCTTCTGTCTGCCTGTCACATGCTCACGCTGCTGCCCTCTCTCACCAGCGCTTTGGGTTCTTCACAGCGCAGGGCGAGGCATATATCCCTATATCCCTTCTGTTACACCTAGTGGATTCCAGCACTTTTTCTTCTTTTTTTTTTTTTTTTTTTAGATGAAGTCTCATTCTGTTGCCCAGGCTGGAGTGCAGTGGTGTGATCTCAGCTCAGTGCAACCTCTGCCCCAGGTTCAAGACATTCTCCCACCTCAGCCTCCCAAGTAGCTGTGATAACAGGCGTGCACCACCACACCTCACTAATTTTTTGAATTTTTAGTAGAGAAGAGGTTTCACCATATTGGCTGGTGTGGAACTCCTAACCTTGTGATCTGCCCGCCTCGGCCTTTCAAAGTGCTGGGATTACAGGGATGAGACTCTGCGCCTGGCCTCCAACACATTCTTTAGCTCTTGACTTGCGTAACTTTTGATGTGGGAGGATGCCTCGACACGGGATCGGTGTCTCCTTTTATGTTCCATGCCTCCTTTCCTCATGAAATGTTACTCATCATGTTGTTATTTCTGTGATTTTCTTACGTTGTCATTGTCCCCCCAGGCCTGTCTCGTTCACTGTGGCATGCTTTGTCTAGGGTAGATGCTTGCTAGGTATTTTATGACTTGCCCTCTTTTTCAACAGGACAAATTGATGGCCAGGAGATCACTGCCACTGCTGTGCTGGCACCCTGGCCTAGACCACCCCCCAGGCGATTCAGCCCTCCCAGGAGAATGCTGCCGCCACCACCCATGTGGCGCAGGTCTCCCCCACGGATGAGGAGAAGGTAAACAATTTGTATTTTCAGTGGACTGATCAGGCCACAAACCTCACGTGACCACAGTGACTTTGGGACCCTTTATTTAGCCCTGCCTGCCTTCCGCTGCTGTGTGGATTAGGGGTGGCAGAGAGTAGTAGCCCTTCAGAGCTCATGGGGAAAGCAGGAGGGCCACGGCTGCAGTGAGCGACAGGCAGGAGAGGCCCTAGCATGCACCAACGCAGCTTTATAAGTCTGAGCAGTGACATGGCGTGACGTGGCCTTCCCAGAAGACCATTAGACCTGTGAGCCCAGGTGCAGGCCGACTTTTTTCTGAGCTAACAAGAAGGGCTAGGAGAGGAGGAAGTTGGGGGTCAGAGGAGTTGGTGGGAGGAGGGGGTGGTAATCCCTTGCCAAAGGCCACAGTTTGGCCTTCTTTTGCCAGTGGTGAGCTATGCTTTCAGTCTTTGGGGAAGAGGAAGAAAGCCTGGGCCTCTGCCTTGGGTCTCATGAGCACCCATTCCCAAGAGCTCAGGGGCAGGCCCATCAGATGGGACCTGTCCCAGCTTCTAGTATTAAAAAGTAAAACTATGGAGAATTGCCCAGGAAGAAGCTAGCTTGCCCCTACAGTCTGAACTCTTCTGATGTGGTTTCTCCTCTTCCTGCAGATCCCGCTCCCCAAGGCGCAGGTCCCCTGTACGCCGGCGATCACGCTCCCCGGGCCGCCGCCGCCACAGGAGCCGCTCCAGCTCCAACTCCTCCCGTTAAGCAGGCCGCTGAATCTCGCCCCCGTAACTTATACCCCACCCAGCTCAGTTTTGTCACTTTTCTAGCCAAAGGAAGATCAGTAGGAAAGCAAACCCCTCATTTGGGCAGGCGCTGCAGGCAGCAGGCAGCACCCTGCACCCCTCTGCCGGCTGGGCTTTGGCTGCAGAAGTGCTGTTGGTCTGTGTTGTGCCTGCCAAGATACCCTCCGAGTTTCTGGCTAGAAAGCTCACCCGTTTTCAGTTTCTGAGAGTCAGTTCCAGTGACAGAGCCACCAGGGATGAGTGAGGCCCTAGGGGTGGGTGTGACCCTTCCTGCCTGGGAGCACACATTTCCCTTCCCTGGTGACCAGGGATGGTGGCCGGGCCTTGCCCTTGCTGTTGCTGTACAGTGTCCTTTTGGAAAGGGAGCCGTCCTGGGCTTTAGTGCAGCTGCCAACCCTGTTAGGTCTGGCCTGTCGTTGCCTCTTCTGACTTCCAGGGTCACACACCCATGGAGATCCTCACCCACGGTAGTTGCTGTGCATGGTTCTCTCTGTCCGTGCACCCATGCACACACCCCACCCCATCGCCCTACTGTGAAACTGATGAGTGAGTTGAGAGCCAGCTTTCCTGGGTCACCATGCAGCCCCAGTTGTGCCTGCCCTTCATGGTGGTCTTTCAGGTTACCTTGGCAACATGTACATTGCTTTCTTTTTCTTTTTTTTTTTCTTTTATTGTACAGTCAGTACTACAAAATTTGTTTGAGTTTTAAAACTGTAGCATTTTAGATGACATTGTGTTTGTACTTTGTTGTGTAGAGTGGAAGAATTGTGTTGAATAAATGCCAGATTGGAATGCAGGTCTAGTACTGGGTTTACTACCTTCTCACTGTCCCCTTGCCCCCTCAGTAGCTTTCTGTTACTCATGATCCACAGTGGCACCTCCAACACTTTCAGGCAGGAGAACCTAGGGTTTGTGTGCTGTGGGTGTTAGGTTGCTCCTATGGTGGACAGACAGGAGAAGGAGGTGTTTTTATTGCCTTCTCTGAAGCTGGAATTTCTTTTTTTTTTTTTTTTAAGATAGGGTTTCACCATGAAGGCCAGGCTGGTCTTGAACTCCTGACCTCAGGTGATCCACCCACCTCGGCCTCCCCAAGTGCTAGGATTACAGGCGTGAGCCACCGCGTCCGGCATGAAGCTGGAATTTCTACCTGACCAGAAACATGGAGAGAGAGAGAGTGAGTGTGTGTGTGTGTGTAGAGAGTCTCGCTGTGTTGCCCAAGCTGGGTTTTGTCACCTCGGAAGCTGCAGTTTCTACCTGACCAGAAACATGCAGAGAGTTAGTTCTGAACATGTAGAGAGCAAGCGTGTGTGTGGGGAGGGGGGTAAATTTTTTGTAGCAACGGGGTGTTGTGTTGCCCAGCTGGTCCTCAGACTGAGATTACAGGCATGTGTCGCCATGCGAGGCTTGCTTCCTCCATTAAGTGGCCATTTCTCCACCTCAGAAATTGGTTTGGGACACAAGGAAGAATCTTAAATGCTTACCATCTTAAGAACCAAAGTTGAGACCACCCAACACTGGCTGGGACCTCACTGCCCAGTGCTCCCAGTGGTCGGACCAAGGCTCTACGCCAGACAGTACAAAGGCCCACTCCCTAGCCCCCACTCATGGCCCAGCGGAAACAGACTCTGTTCTTACCGTACCTTCAGCATTTCTCTGCGAATAAAAATTTAAGAGGTGCCACTGCGGTTCAGCCTTTGTGCATTTGCCCTTGTGCTGGGCAAGGCCTGTTCTTTCCACCAGGCTCACCCCAGGCAGCCCCTGACCTCCCTCACGCTCCCCCACTCCCTCCCCCTGGCGTGGGGCTCGGTGCTCTGATCGCCTTTCCGACACTGGTGGTGCGGTAGCTGAGCCTGGCCAAGAGCTCGAGCTCACCTGAGCACCGGCAGTGTCCTGCGCTGGAGAAGAGCCTGCCCTGGCGCCGCGCGGGTCGTGGCTGCGTCTGCAGAGGGCCGGCATCTCCCTGCGCCTTGCAGCCCTGGCCCAGAGCTGGGTGTCTGCCCCGGAAGCGCGCGGCGGCCTCGACCCGGAATTGGAGGCGGTGACCAGACTCCGGGAACGGGGCGGGGCTTGGTCTCTGGGTGAACTCCGGACCATTCTCCCGAGGCGAGGCCACGCCGCGACCCCCGCCTGGCGCATTCCGTTCAAGATGGCGCTGGCGGCTGTTCTGCGAGTCCCGGCGCGCACCTTGCTCCGCGCGGGTGCGAGACCCGGGGCGGGCGGGGCTCGGGGTCGGGGTCGGGGTCGGGGTCGGGGTCGAGGTCGGGGTCGGGGTCGAGCCGCGGCCGAGAACTAACGGGCTCCTCCACGCTGCCTTCCCAGGGGCCCGGCTCCCGGGCGCGTCCTTCCGGCTGACGGAGCGGGCGGCCGGCGGTGGAGACGGCGCGCGACGCTTCGGGAGCCAGCGGGTGCTGGTGGAGCCGGACGCGAGCGCAGGTGAGCGGGCGGCGCCGAGGGAAGGCGGGCACGGGGCCGGGACCCGCGCGAGTCCGCGTTCGCGGGGCGGCGTCGGAGAACCGCGTCTATCGACGCTCAGTGTCTAAACAGAACGTTGCTGCTCTACCTGGGTTCGTTCGTCATGAGATAAAAGTTTCTGTTTCTGAAGTTGGCGGGGATATATGTTACCTAAGCTGTTCAATTGGAAGTGGAAAAGAATCGGAATATTCTGGAACAAAATGATGGCTAACAGTCCCAGGTGACACGCAACCTCGTACCCACCATCAGAACCCTTAGTAAAACCCACCAGAAGGGATGGGAAAAACGCTTTTGAAAGAGAAGCCTGTGCGCTACCTCCAGGCAGGAGGCCGAGCTGAGGGCACCGAGAGGGCACTACCCAGGAGGCCGCAGTTCCGCTTCCAGGACGTGCTGACCCCGGGCCTCGCGGTGCAGGCCTCGGCCTTTCCACAGGGGCCCTGTTGTGGGTCCTGAGAGGAGGCTCTCCCCCTCTGCAAATAGGTCACAGCCCCGCCTTCTCCAACCCGTCAAACTCAGGGCTGTGCCCTCACTTGGCACAGCTTCAGGACACCGGGCTCCCTGTGCTTCAGAGCGCGGTTCCGACCTCTCGGCTGGAGGAGCTGCCTGGGTGAGGCAGTGAGGGGGCCCCTGTTAAGGCCAGCTACAAACTGAGTTTTCCTTTTTTGTTAGAGACGGAATCTCGCTTTGTCGCCCTCGCTGGAGTGCAGTGGAAGAAACTCGTCTCACTGCAACCTCCGCCTACTGGGTTCAAGCAATTCTACCTCAGCCTCCCAGGTAGCTGGGACTATAGGTGCCCACCACCACGCCCAGCTAATTTTTGTATTTTTAGTAGAGACAGGGTGTCACCATGTTGGTCAGGCTGGTCTCAAACTCCGTAGGTCAGGTGTCTGTCTGCCTTGGCCTCCCAAAGTGCTGGGATTACAACATGAACCCCCTCACCTGGCCAAGGGAAAACATTCCATAAGGTGTTTGTACTATTACTTCATCCAAGCCGCAATATGACCTGAGGGGTAAACGGATCTTAGTTTACATTTCAAGACATCAGGCTTTAATGAGAGTGAGGACAGTCAGACCTGGCCTTTCTGCCCCAAACTCTGTTTTGTCTTTTTATGTGGTGGAGTAGGGAGGCAGTCAGGTAAAAAACTGTCATTTCACCAACACTTCCTTTTTTACTGGAGGGTGTGTGTGTGTGTGTGTACATAAAAATGTTTAAAATACACCTAACATGACCAGACCCAGTGGCTCACGCCTGTAGTCCCAACAATTTGGGAGGCCGAGGTGGGCAGATCGTGTGGTCAGGTGTTCGAGACCAGCCTGGCCAACATATTGAAACCTTGTGTCTACTACAAATGCAAAAAATTAGCTGGGCGTGGTGGCAGGCACCTATGATCCCAGCTACATGGGGGACTGAGGCAGGAGAATCACTTGAACCTGTGAGGCAGAGGTTGCAGTGAGCCAAGATTGTGCCTCTAGTCCAGGCGACAGCTTGAGACTCCATCTTTACACACACGCACACACACACACACACACACATATGTATGTAACGTAACATTTGCTATTCTAGCCGTTTTGCAGTGTACAACCCAGTGGCATTATGTACATTCACAGTGTTGTGCAGTCACACTGTCCATTCCAATACCTTAAAATATGTCTGTTTTTGGCCGGGCACCATGGCTCATGCCTGTAATCCCAGCACTTTGGGAGGTTGATGCAGAAAGATCTCTTCAGCCCAGGAGTTTGAGACCAGCCTGGACAACAAAGTGAGACCCCATCTCTACAAAAAATTAAAAAATTAATCGTGTGGAGATGTATGCTACTGAGTAGGCTGAGGCACATCATTGAGACGCAGAGGTTGAGGATGCATTGAGCTGTGATTGCACCACTGGTCTCCAGCCTGGTCAACAGAGCAAGACTCTCTCAAAAAAAAAATAATTGCCAGGTATGATGACGTGTGCCTGTAGTCCCAGCTACTCGGGAGGCTGAGGTGGGAGGATCGCTTGAGCCCAGGAGTTCTAGGCTGTAGTGCACTATGCCGATCGGGTGTCCGCACTAAGTTCAGCATCAATGTGGTGACCTCCAGGGAGCGGGGGACCACCAGGTTGCCTAAGGAGGGGTGAACCGGCCCAGGCCAGAAAAGGAGCAGGTTAAAAGTCCCATGCTGATCTGTAGTGGGATTGCACCTGTGAATGGCCACTGCACTCCAGGCTGGGCAACATAGCGAGACCCCATCTCTAAAAAATAATAATAATGATAAAAATAAAGGGCCAGGCACAGTGGCTCACGCCTGTAATCCCAGCACTTTGGGAGGCGAAGGCAAGCAGATCACAAGGTCAGGAGTTCGAGACCAGCCTGACCAAGTGGTGAAACCCTTTCTCTACTGAAAATACAAAAATTAGCTGGGCATGGTGCTGCGTGCCTGTGATTCCAGCCACTCAGGAGGCTGAGGCAGGAGAATCGCTTGAACCCAGGAGGTGGAGGTTGCAGTGAGCTAAGATCATGCCATGGTACTCCAGCCTAGGTGACAGAGTGAGACTCCACCTTAAAAATAAATAAATAAATAAATAAAGGAACATTTAGTACCCACCCTATGCCAGGAATGTAGCCACTTCCTGCATGATGTGTAAGCTCCTCCAAATTCTCCTTGGTTGTCTCATGCTGTCTGGCCTCTTTACCTTTCCCCTAGTATCCTTGTCACCAGAACACCAGCATGGCCTAAATCTGTGCAGCTCACCACACAGATAGCCGATGACCCAGGCCAGGCACTGTGGCTCACGCCTGTAATCCCAACACTTTGGGAGGCCAAGGTGAGGGGATCACTTGAGGCCAGGAGTTCAAGACCAGCCTGGGTAACATGATGAAACCCCATCTCCACTAAAAACACAAAAAAATTAAGGGTCGGGTATGGTGGCTCATGCCTGTAATCCTAGCCCTCTGGGAGGCCAAGGCAGGCAGATCACAAGGTCAGGAGTACGAGACCAGCCTGACCACCATGGTGAAACCCCGTCTCTACTAAAAATACAAAATTAGCCCAGCATGGTGGCGCATACCTGTAATCCCAGCTACTCAGGAGGCTGAGGCACGAGAATCACTTTAACCCAGGAGGCGGAGGTTGTAGTGAGCTGAGATTTCACCACTGTACTCTAGCCTGGCTGACACAGCAAGACTCTATCTCAAAAAACAAAAAAAAACAAAGTGCTGGGATTACGGACAAGAGCCACCATGCCTGGCCTCATTTCCTCTATGTACCTTATATATGCCTGCAGCAGGTAATTATGCCATCTTCCTCATCAATGCAGAGGCCCCAAAAGAGCCCACTGGCCTCCAAAACTTAGGACTCATTCCCAGAGAACAGTTTGTGTTGACCATTGAGAGACTTGGGAGGTCCTCACAGGGGAAATGGTCTTTAACCGAAGGGTGCTTTCTTTTCTTTTTCTTCCTTTTTTTTTTTTTTTGAGATGGAGTCTCGTTCTTGTCGCCCAGGCTGGAGTGCAGTGGCACGATCTCCACTCAGTGCAACCTCCGCCTCCCGGGTTCAAGTGATTCTCCTGCCTCAGCCTCCTGAGTAGCTGGGATTGATTACAGGTGTGTGCCACCACACCCAGCTAATTTTTGTATTTTTAGTAAAGATGGGTTTCACCATGTTGGCCAGGCTGGTCTTGAACTCCTGACCTCAGGTGATCCGCCCACCTCGGCCTCCCAAAGTGCTGGGATTACAGGTGTGAGCCGCCACGCCTCTTCTCACCCAGTATTTTTAGCCTCTCTCCTTAAACAAACTTGAGCCAGGCCCTCCCCCTGCACCAACGGAGTTTCCTCTCGAATAGCTGGTTCTTACATTTTTCCCACTCCTCAAGAAATGAAGGCTCTTTCCCAATCCCACAAGGACACAGGACTTCCTACTGGAGAACAAGGAAAAATTGAACGTATTGATGAAGCACAAAATGAAACAGACGTAGGGACAAACTGGCCTGGAGAACTGTAAGGACAAATGCCATCCCTGTCCTTCCAGAAGAGAGCAGAATCAATGGCCCCAAGCCCAAGTTGGCAGAAGTGACCCTTGCCCTCCCCAGGGGGAGGGGCCACACACTTCCAAACGACCAGATCTCTCGAGAACTCACGATCGCAAGAGCAGGACAAAGGTGATGGTGCTAAACCATTCATGAGAAACCCACCCCTGTAATTCAGGCCCCTCCCACCAGGTCCCACCTCTAACACTGCTGACTACAGTTTGACATGAGGTTTGATGGTGGCACAGTTCCAAACCATATCAGGATAGATTTTTATTTTGAGGGAAACCTTTTCTTCCAACTGAAATAGAGTCTGTACCAGAGAACTGCACCTGAGTGACAGGCTGTCCCTGAAGTCCAGGACCTCTGAGGAGGGGCTGGGCCAGCTGCCAGCAGGCAGGCCCAGCCGGAAGAGCACGTCCAGGTCAGGTGCACGAGGCGGCAACGTCCTTGGATCCCAGCTCTCACCCGGCCCTGTGGGCGCTTGGCCCCTGCTTGAAGAAGAGAAAGGGGCAGAGGATGGTGATCGCATTCCTGTCCTGGGGCTGCCATCACAAGTGACTGCAAACTGAGGCTCAAACAACAGAATGCATTCCCACCACTCTGGAGGCCAGATGGCTGCAATCTGGAACTATACTCCCTCCAGGGGCTCCAGCAGAGGGTCTGGCCTTGCATCCTGCGGCTTTCGGGCTGCCGGTGAGCCTCGGCGTCCTGTGACCTGTGGGTACTCCCCCAGGCGCCACCTCTCTCTTCACACGGCCTTCTGCGTCTCTCCTCTTAGAAGGACACCAGTCACTGGATCAAGGCCCACCTGACTCTAGTATTCCCTCATCCTAACTTCTTGATGGCATCTGCAAAGACTCAATTTACAAATAAGGTCACATGCACAGGTACCAGGGGATAGGACTCGCACTTTTGTTAGGGGAACACGGTTCAACCCACAGCAGCCATGAGGCTGGAGTGAGGCCGAGAGGAGAATACCTGACAAGCCCTGATCGGTTTCCTTCTTACTTTACTGTCGCTGGGAGCAGATTGCAGCCTATCTGGGTATTTTGTTGTTCTTTTGTCCCTAGTGGCCCTGTCCTGTTAACATTGCTGCCTCTCCATTTTATACCATGCTTCTTGACCATGCTGCGGGGAGAAATCCCTTGTGCAGAAGATCATCTGCCCCTTTCCAGTCTGAGTTCATCTGTAACCCTCCCTGTCTCCACACACATCCTGAGCTCCACACACCACCCTGCTCTCTGGGCAGAAGGCAGAAAACTCACTGCTCCCTTTGCTGTGCTGGGGCTGCCAGACCTGGTGGCGTGAAGCAGAGGGTTCTGGTGTTTCCTCCTCTGTAGCGCCCAGGGTTCAGAGATAGACATATTCTCATGGATACAACAGTCAGCATTTACCAACAGGAAGTAGGCTGCTTTCTTGTTTAAAAAATAAATAAAATTAAAAATGATGTTGGCCGGGCATGTTCGCTCACACCTGTAATCCCAGCACTTTGGGAGGCTGAGGTGGGCAGATCACCTGAGGTCAGGAGTTCAAGACCAGCCTGGCCAATATGGTGAAACCCCGTCTCTACTAAAAATACAAAAATTAGCTGGGTATGGAGGCACACGCCTGTAATCCCAGCTACTCGGGAGGCTGAGGCAGGAGAATGGCTTGAACCCAGGAGGTGGAGGTGGCAGTGAGCCGTAGCTAAGTCACTGCACTCCAGCCTGGGTGACAGAGGAAGACTCCATCTCAATAAATACATAAGGCCGGGTGTGGTGGCTCATGCCTGTAATCCCAGCACTTTGGGAGGCCAAGGCAGGTGGATTACCTGAGGTCAGGAGTTCGAGACCAGCCTGACCAACATGGTGAAACCTTATCTACTAAAAATACAAAAAGTAGCCAGGCATCGTGACCCACACCTGTAATCCCAGCTCCTCAGGAGGCTGAGGCATGAGAATTGCTTGAACCCGGGAGGCAGAGGTTGCAGTGAGATGAGATTGCACCACTGCACTCTAGCCTGGGTGACAGAACAAGACTCCATCCCAGCCGGGCGCGGTGGCTCACGCCTGTAATCCTAGCACTTTGGGTGGTTGAGGTGGGTGGATCACCTGAGGTCAGGAGTTCAAGACCAGCCTGGCCATCATGGTGAAACCCCATTTAAAAAAAAAAAAAAAAAAGACTCCCAAAAAAACAAAATAGGCTGGGCCCGGTGGCTCATGCCTGTAATCCCAGCACTTTGGGAAGCTGAGGAGGGTGGGTCACAAGGTCAAGAGATCAAGACCATCCTGGCCAACATGGTGAAACCCTGTCTCTACTAAAATACAAAAATTAGCTGGGCGTGGTGGCATGTGCCTATAGTCTCAGCTACTCAGGAGGGTGAGGCAGGAGAATTGCTTGAACTGGGAGACAGAGGTTGCAGTGAGTCAAGATCACGCCATTGCACTCCAGCCTGGCGACAGATCGAGACTCTGTCTCAAAAAAAAAAAATTAGCTGGGCAAGGTGGCACGCGTCTGTAATCCCGGCTTCTCGGGAGGCCGAAGCAGAAGAATGGCTTCAACCCAGGAGACGGAGGTTGCAGTGAGCCAAGATCGTGCTGTTGTACTCCAGCCTGGGCAACAGAGCAAGACTGCTTGTCCAAAAATAAAATGGTTCATTTAAAAACATGCAGTTTCTATAGAATAAATAAAATGGTTAATTTTTATTATGTGGATCTTACTTAAATTTAAAAAAAACCCAGGCTCACTCCTGCAATCCAGCACTTTGGGGGCCTGAGGACTGCTTGAGTTCAGGAGTTCGAGACCAGCCTAGGCAACAAAATGAGACCTCATCTCTCCTAAAAATAAATAAATTGCTGGGTGCGGTGGCTTATACCTGTAATCCCAGCACTTTGGGAGGCTGAGGCAGGCGGATCACAAGGTCAAGAGATTGAGACCATCCTGGCCAACCGTCTCTACTGAAAATGCAATATTAGCTGGGCTTGGTGGCATGCACCTGTAGTTTTAGCTACTCAGGAGGCTGAGGCAGAAGAATTGCCTGAACCCAGGAGGCGGAGGTTGCGGTGAGCCGAGATTGCTCCTGGTAACAGAGCGAGACTGCATCTCAAAAAAAAAAAAATTTTTTTTTAATTAACTGGATGTGGTGGTGCGTGCCTATAATCCCAGCTACTCAGCAGGCTGAGGTGGGAGGATCACTGGAGCCCAGGAGGTCTAAGGTTCAGTGAGCTTAGATTATGCCGCTGCATTCCAGGCTGGGCAATAGAGCGAGACCCTGTGTCAAAAGTAATAGTTAATAAAATAAAAAAAAAAAACCCAACACTGGCAGCTACCATGGCTTGGTTGAGGGTGCAGGCTGGTCAGGGTACTTTTACAGCGCTGGATGTGAGCTTTCTCTTTCTTCCTTCTTTAAATTAGGGGTCGCTGTGATGAGATTCAAGAACCCCCCAGTGAACACCCTCAGCCTGGAGTTTCTGACGGAGCTGGTCATCAGCCTGGAGAAGCTGGAGAACGACAAGAGCTTCCGCGGTGTCATCCTGACCTCGGTAGGTGCCACTTCAGCTCCCCACCCCCGCGCGAGCTCTTGGCCCCAGTTCTCTGATGAGAGCACAGGCCTGTTGCACGTGGGAAGAGGCAGAGCCTGCCCACGTGTGGCGAGGGACGGCCCAGCAGCCCCACCACCCTGGACTCCAGGTGCCTCCACAGGAGGCTTCCAGCAGTGTAGTCTGGGTGTGCCCCAGCAGGGACCCAAACTGCCACGGGCCTCAAGCAGATCATTCCCAAAGGTGAAGGCGGACCAGCCTTGGAGACAGCCTTCCCAGCCCAGGCCGTCATCTAGGCGGGTACTGGGGAGAGCTGCGGGGAGCGAGTGAGGGGGAGCCATGCGTCTGTGGGGTCCTCGGGTGCTCCCCACTAGTATGACCTGGGTGCCCCGAGCCAGTGCCGCGAACAGTGCCCATGCTCTCTGGTCCTCTGTGGGCTGATCTTCAGGCCCAGTTCTCAGAGGGGTGAATCTCCTTGGTCTAAGCTCCTGTGCAGGGGACTCTGGGCATTGCCTGAGTGCTGGCAAACACGAGGCATGGCATCTGTGGGAACAGCTTCATTACCAAGGTCACGGAGAGGCAATAAGCAGTGTCTTTTCAGGCCCAGGAGGATGGGACCCCTGAGGGGAAGTGGACCATGGTGGAGGTGAGGGGAGCGAGGCGTCCTTGGAGGCTTGGGTGGCTTTACAGGGCCTGGCCTGGAACTTCTGACCTCAAGTGATCCACCTGCCTCAGCCTCCCAAAGTGCAGGGATTATAGGCATGAGCCACTGCGTCTGGCCTTATGTATTTATTAAGGTGGAATCTCCCTCTGTTGCCCATGCTGGAGTGCAGTGACGCAATCTTGACTTACTGCAACCTCCGCCTCCTGGGCTCAGATGATTCTTGAGTGTTGAAGAATTTTAAAATTTTTAAGTTTTTAGTAGAGACAGTATCTCACTGTGTTGCCCAAGTTGGTCTTGGGCTCAAGCACTCCTCCCACCTCAGCCACCCAGTATGCCAGGATTACAGGTGTGAGCCATTGTACTTGGTTAATTTTTTTTTGCTCGATTTTTACTTTTTTGTACAGATGGGGTCTTGCTATGTTGCCCAGGCTGGTCTGGAACTCCCGGCCTCAAGCAGTCCTTCCATCTTGACCTCCCAAAAGTCTGGGATTACAGGCACGAGCCACCAGCTGGGCCTGGGTCTTGAGTGACAGAAGTAGAATGCGTTTTGCAGAAACAAAGGACTGGCCTACTCGTTCTGCACAGCACCAGCTCACGTTGTCTGTGTGAGAACGGCGGAGCTGCGTTGCAGACCCACGCTGCTCCTGGCTTTTTCACATGACCTGAGGATGTGGAGGGTGTCCCATCTGTCCCTGCCTCTCCTCCTCACACACGTTAGGTGGTTGTCGTCCTCCTTCCTGCAGACGGTGTGGGGTAAACATCCGCCCAGCTCTGCTTCTGTGAGTCAGGGTGAGCTGGGTCCAGCTGCGGGAACAAGTCCACTCACAGCTTCATGCCGAGGGGAAGGCGCCTTTGTCATTTGCTCAGGGGGGCTGTGACCATGCAGGGGCTCCAGGGTGGGTTTTGCACTCCTCCCCGAGCCTGCGTCCCTGGCCAGCAGCCCTGACTGGGTGTCCCAGGCTCCTGTGTTGGCACCCGCTACTCTAGCCGTGGGAGGGTCCCTTCCACCTGTGCTCACCCCTCGCCCTTCCTTGGTAGCTCCTGAAGAACCCACACCTTGCAGGTCATTCTCCCACCCTGCTGGTCCACACGGGATTCCGCAGCTTGCCTGGCCCTTTGTGGGTGAATGATTGAGAACGTGCACCCCCTCTGGACTCTCAGGAGTCTTCACCGCACCTCTGGATTCCTCTGCCCGAGCCGTGCGTGCAGAGCCAGAGAGCCGGCGCACTCATGTCCCTGGGGCGGTGCCTGACCCTGCCTGTCCTCTCCTGTCCAGCTTGAACTGGGAAAGGGAAGAATGTTCTGGGAAGCACAGGCAAACCAGGTCCTGGAGAGGCCTAGGCCGAGTCCCTAGACCACCCAGTCCTGGCTCCGTGGGGGCAGCACCCACCACCCTGAGGGCTCCCGGCCCTGCTGCTGTGAGGCCAGCTGGGAGGTGGACTTTGATAGGCACTTTGCCCCGGGCTCCCCTGCAGGACCGCCCCGGTGTGTTCTCGGCTGGCCTGGACCTGACGGAGATGTGCGGGAGGAGCCCTGCCCACTACGCTGAGTACTGGAAGGCCGTGCAGGAGCTGTGGCTGCGGTTCTACCAGTCCAGCCTGGTGCTAGTCGCCGCCATCAACGTGAGTGTCCCCACTCCCAGGTGGCCTTGCTGGCTCTCTCCTGGGCCAGCCCCGGGGTGTCGGACAGACACTGTCCTGCCCTTGACAGTGGGAGAGACCCTTTCTCCTAGGGGAAGGAGACAGTGGGGGAGACCCTGAGGCGTGCACGGGTGAGTGCACCATTGCAGACCGCGTGGCGTGTTGAAAAGGGGAAGGTGGGCCTCAGGTGAGGGGCCTGGCCTGAGTCAGTCAAACAAGTCCCAGAAAAGAGCCAGGGGGTAGGGACCAGGGGTTGACACCAGCCCAGGTGGAAGCTGTGCGGGTAAGTGAGTGAGCGGACCCACATTTTGGAAACATCACTCCATCCCTTCCAGAGGGAAGGCGGGGGAGGCTGAGAACAATGTGGGGGCTCAACCTCGGGAACCAGGGTGTCCTTTGGGGTGGCTGTGACAAGCTGGGTGTAGGTGGAGCCTGGCAGAGGGGAGGGCTGGTGTGAGAGGAGGCCTGGATGGTGCTGCAGACAGATGTGAGGTCCTGTGCGGGGCAGTGGGTGTCTGCAGTGACAACAGGGTGAGTGTGGGGTTCCCAGGACATCCTGGTGGCGCTGGCCACTGGGGATGGTAACGGGACCCCCTCGGGGCATGACAGCTCTAGCTAAATGCTTGTGTGGCATTTTAGCATTGAGTAAAAGCTCTGAGAGCACAACTTGCTCCCCTAACTGAATGGTTTTAAAAAGTGATTTTTCTGTCCCCTAAGAGCTAATGACTCTTGGCTGAGGACAAGCCTCAGACCCTCCTTGTCAAGCCCTAAGTGGCCAGTTCCTTCCCCATCCATTTCCGAGTGCACACCTAGCCCAGACTATGTGGCTGCGGGGCTCTGGGGAGGTAGGGGCACCCCAAGGGCACGGCCCTCCTTGGCATCCTTGGACTCGGCCCTCTGGAACACAGTTGGAAGCAACAGCACCTAAGAGCCCCATCTCGCCTCTCCCTGCAGGGAGCCTGCCCTGCCGGAGGCTGCCTGATGGCCCTGACCTGTGACCACCGCGTCCTGGGAGACAACCCCAAGTACAGCATAGGACTCAATGAGACCCAGCTGGGCATTGTTGCCCCTTTCTGGTAAGGCCCTGGGCTGCAGCCACATGCCACACTTGCCGTGGAAGGAACAGACATGCCTGGGAGCCTGGGGCCAGTTGGTGAGCGGGTGCCTGCATTCCAGGTTTAAAGATACCCTGGTGAACACCATCGGGCACCGGGCGGCGGAGCGCGCCCTGCAGCTGGGGCTGCTCTTCCCGCCGGCGCAGGCCCTGCAGGTGGGCATAGTGGACCAGGTGGTGCCGGAGGAGCAGGTGCAGAGTGCGGCGCTGTCGGCGATAGCCCAGTGGATGGCCATTCCAGGTGAGGCGCAGGGCGTGGCGGGCGCCCAGTGATGCTGGGGAGACCAGAAGGCTCTCCACGCAAAGGTTCTCTGTGGACGTCATGTCTGCAGGGCACTGTTTGTAATCGCAGCAAGTGGGTGTCAGGAGACTGCTGTAACAACACAGCACAGACCGGCTGGCCCAGACACACAAGTTGATGCCATGGTGCTGGAGACCAGAGGTGCAAAACTGGGGTGTGGGCAGGGCTGCGCTCCCTCCCCGGGTTCCAGGGAAGGCCCCGTCCTGTCCCGGCCCGATTCTGCTGGCTCCAGGCCTTCAGGGCTCATGGACGCCTCACTCTAGTCTCTGCCTCCATCCTTACGTGGCTTTCTCCCCTGTGTTTCTCTGGGTCTCAGATCTCTCTCTCCCTTCTCAGGATGCCTGTCATGTGATTTAGGACCTGCCCACAATCCAAGATGATCCCCACTTAATTACATCTGCAGAGACGCTTTCCAAATAAGGTCACACTTCCAGGTTCCAGAGCAGTGCTTAGGACTTGGACCTGTCTTTTGGGGTACACTTTTCAACCTACTACAAAGACAATTGTCCATTTCATAGAAATAGGGCTGGCCATATCAGCAACCGTATAGACCGGGGCCCAGCATGGTGTCTCTAAAGGGCCAGGTGGCTTGTGGGCTCTGTAGGTAAGACCTTTGTAGCAGAAAGCAGCCACAGGGGAGGCATAAACGGACGGGTGTAACTATGTTCCCGCAAAGCTTTATGGACACTGGACCAGGCGCAGTGGCTCCCACTACAATTCCAGCATTTTGAGAGGCTGAGGTGGCAGACAACTTGAGGTCAGGACTTCAAGACTATCCTGGCCAACATGGTGAAACCTCGTTTCTACTAAAAATACAAAAATTAGCGGGCATGGTGGCACCTGCCTGTAATCCCAACTTCTAGGGAGGCTGAGGCAGGAGAATCACTTGAACTTGGGAGGCGGAGGTTGCAGTAAACCAAGATTGTGCCACTGCACTCCAGCCTGGGTGACAGAGCGAGACTCCATCTCAAAAAAAAAAAAATTTATGGACACTGAAATTTGAGTTTCACATAATTTTCACTTGTCACAAAATACTAACCTTTTTTTTTTTTCAACTATTCAAAAATGTAAAAACGAGCCAGTCACGGTGTAATCCCAGCACTTTGAGAGGCTGAGGTGGGTGGATCACCTGAGATCAGGAGTTTGAAACCAGCCTTGCTCACATGGCAAAACCCCATCTCTACTAAAAATACAAAAATTAGCCAGGTGTGGTGGCAGGTGCCTGTAATCCCAGCTACTCTGGTGGCTGAGACAAGAAAATTGCTTGACCTGGGTGGCGGAGGTTGTAGTAAGCCAAGATCATGCCACTGCACTCCAGCCTGGACAACAGAGTGTGATTGTCTCAAAAAAAAAAAAAAAAAGTAAAAACCATTCATTCATAGCTTCAGGGCCTTCAGGAGCAGATTTGCCAACCCTGATACAAATGACTGAAGGCCATGCTGCCATTTCCTGTGCTATAAGAGGATATTTAGTGCCATCGAAATACTCTTCATCATATAATTGAGTGAAAAATGCATATATATATGTATATATGTGTAAAATTGCGTGCAAGTAACACGTTAAAAAAACAGTCTCTACAGTATCAACAGTGGACAGAAACTCTGGGTTTTCTCCCAGTTTCCGTTTGAACTTTCATAGCAAGGGTGGGAGTGGGCCAGGTGCAGTGACTCACATCTGTAATCATCCCAGCACTTTGGGAGGCTGAGGCAGGACGATCACGAGCCCAGGAGTTGGAGACCAGCCTGAGCAACGTAAGAGATTCTCTGTCTACAAAAAATACAAAAATTGGCCAGGCAGTGTGGTGCACACCTGTAGTCCCAGCTACTCAGGAGGGTGAGGTGGGAGGATCACCTGAGCCCAGGAACTCAAAGGTTCAGTGAGTCATGATCAACCTACTGCAGTCCAGTGTGGGCAACAGAGAAGATCCTGTCTCTTTAAAATAAAAAAAAGTAGGGCTGGGCTCAGTAGCTCATGCCTGTAATAATCTCAGCACTTTGGGAGGCAGGCAGATGACCTGAGGTCAGGAGTTTGAGACCAGCTGGCCAACATGGGAAAACCCCATCTCTACTAAAAATACAAAATTAGCCAGGTATGGTGGCATGCACCTGTAATCCGAGCTACTTAGGCCGAGGCAGGAGAATCACTTGAACCCAGGAGGCAGAGGTTGTAGTGAGCCAAGATTCCACCACTGTACTCCAGCCTGGGCAACAGAGCAAGACTCCATCTCAAAAAATAAAAAATAAGGTCAGGCGCAGTGACTCACACCTATAATCCAAGCACTTTGGGAGGCCGAGGCAGGTGGATCATCTGAGGTCAGAAGTTCGAGACCAGCCTGAGCAACATGAAGAAACCCCTTCTCTACTAAAAATACAAAATTAGCTGCATGGTGGCACACGCCTGTAATCCCAGCAACTTGGGAGGCTAAGGCAGGAGAATTGCTTGAACCCGGGAGACAGAGGTTGCAGTGAGCTGAAATTGCACCATTGCACTCCAGCCTGGGCAACAAGAGGGACACTCTATCTCACAAATAAATGAGTTGGGAGTCTCTCCACTGCCCTAAAAGTGGGATTTCAGTGGTGGACCCTGTTTTCTTTAGACCACGCCCGACAGCTGACCAAGGCCATGATGCGAAAGGCGACAGCCAGCCGCCTGATCACGCATCGCGACGAGGACGTGCAGAACTTTGTCAGCTTCAACTCCAGAGACTCCATCCAGAAGTCCCTGCAGCTGTACTTAGAGAGGCTCAGACAAAAGAAAGGCTAACAGCTGGGCTGCCACAGGCTCTCAGCCACAGGTGCCCCTCTGGGTCCTGGTGGGGTCTTAAACAAGGTATTTTTCAACTTAAAAGTCCTGCCAGCGTTTTGTTTTGCTGATCTTACAGAGAAGGTCCTGTTCCTCGTCTTCCCCGCACCACACACATACGGGTGCCTGTGCCCGCCAGGCAAGGGAGATTGGAGGGCAGCCTTTTGACTTGGCATTGTGACTGGCAGGGGGCACCATTCTGGACCTGGTGAGGTCGCCACTGAGTGCCACCATTCCCAAGGCAGAATCGTGAATCAAGTCCCTGGTCGTCCACCCCAGCCTTTGGACTGCCTGCTCGGTGTAAGGCCAGGTGGTCTTTGCCCCCACAACCCACACAGGACCCCCCAGAGGAAACCCTTTGGCCGCTGCCCTTACTCATCTGGATGAAGAGTGGACAGTGAATCGGAGCAACTGGGGGATCCTTAGTGGGCAGGAGCGGGATTCTGGAGGCAGCTGTGCTGCCAGGGCTTGAGTGTCTCTGAAGGATTTTGCATGGCCGGGTGCAGTGGCTCACGCCTGTAATCCCAGCACTTTGGGAGGCCAAGGCAGGTGGATCACCTGAGGTCAGGAGTTCAAAACCAGCCTGGCCAACATGGTGAAACCCTGTCTCTACTAAAAATACAAAAATCAGCAGGGCGTGGTGGGGGGTGCCTGTAATCCCAGCTACTCAAGAGGCTGAGGCAGAGAATTGCTTGAACCCAGGAGGCGGAGGTTGCAGTGAGCCAAGATTGCACCACTGCACTCCAACCTGGGCGACAGTGAGACAACAAAAAAATCATTTTGCAAGAACCAAACTCATCCAAAGCCCTGAAACTAACATGTTTCCTCCCATGTGATTCAGACCAAGTTCCCAAACACTGGTCGGATGTGATGTTTCAAAAACCAGAAGTTTCATCGGACCCCATCAGTGACCCAGTAGACCTGTGGGCCTGCCTGTTCTCCATCAATGTGGTGGCCTTGCCCAGGGCACAGGGCGGCACCCTTGAAGGGCTGAGCCACAGCAAGCTGTGCAGTTTGTGCAGGACCTTAGTCCCGAGCCACCTGCTTGGGCAGGGAGAGGAGTCCAGCCCCCCGCACTGCTTTCAGGCTCCCCAAAAGCTCTACTGGTGCTGACCAGCTGGGGTGTGGTGCTGACCTCCCCTTGCAGTGCTGGGTGAGACTAGGCCCCTGAGACAGACAAGTGCCTGGGGTTCCCTGCAGGGCCCTGGAATGGGGGCTGCAGGGTAGGCCTGGGGAGAGCTCTTTTGAGACCCCTGTCCCAGCTGTGCTCACAGTAAGTACAGGCTCCTGGGAGCATTTGTAGTTTTCACAGAGGACAAGCAAGGAGCGTCCCTGAGCTGCCTTCCAGGGCCAGCAGGGTCTGACAGTGGCCAGCTCCTACCAGAGCACAGGGTGGGCAGGCCAGGCCATGGCCCAGAACCCATGTCTCTGAGCTGCATTCCTTCAGGGAAGTGGGGCTGCCCCTAAGGAGCTGAGGCCGGGTCCCAGACAGGCTGGTTCCTAAGGAAGGACAGAGGCCTGAGAGCCAAGCTGCGGGACCCAGCTGGGAGCAGCCTGTTTATTGAGCAGATGTCTGCGGGACAGTGTGCCCAGCACCCCTTGTGGGGCTCCTCACAACACCCCATGAGGTTGGTGGATGCAGCTCATCTCACAGATGCAGAACCGGAGCGGCCCGTCATGTGTCCATGGCCCCTGGTTCATGCCCTACAGACCCTGCCTTGGGGCCATTCCTCAAGGCCACGGTCTGCAGGTGGCATACCCCAGCCAGGCCTCAGGTCATCGGTGCGACTTGAGGGTCACCTCCACCGGAAAGTGGTCGCTGATGGCGAGAGCCTGCGGGGAGAGGGTGAGCCTTGGGCGCTGCTCGCAGCAGGCCTCCTCCAGCTCCACCTTGGAAAGGCGCCCCCACCACCCACCAGGCTGGGCCCACTGGGTGTCCACAAGCCACCGCCTCTCCGGGAGCGGCTGGTGAGGCCTGGGTGCCCACCCCTGCTGCTGCCTGTGGTGGGGCAGGGGCAGAGCGGGTCACCACTGGCCCTGTGAGGGAAAGGCAAGGTACCCTGCCTGCCCAGAGCTCAACATGGGTTGGGCCAGGATCTTCCTGGTCCTTGGAAATTAGCCCTGGTGCAGGGAGGGGAGCTGAGGTGGGCCGGCCTTGGCACTGGCCTCTTCCCTGCTGCCTGCGTGTGCCAGGGTGGTGGGGACCCAGGACCCGGGCTACCCCACGGCCCACTTGCCTGAGCCTGATCCAGGCGGAATTCCCTCTGGAAGTCGTGCACGGTGGCCGACTGGGGCTTCAGGCTCCGGCGTAGGCGGGCGCCGCAGGCCACGATGCGGTCGTAGGCGCAGTCCGAGTTGCCCACTGTGGTGTCTGCGCTGTCGGGGATGAGCCACTTGAAGATCTCACTGCTCCTCAGACGGATGGCGGCCCAGTCCTGCGCGCGCACGTAGCTGCAGTCCGCGTTGAAGTCGCCAAGGAACAGCAAGTCCTGGGGGCGCCGCGCAGCCGGGTCTGAGCCGCCCCCAAGCCACGAGGCCCCGCCCTCATGGCCCAGACCCCGGGGCGTGCCTGCAGGGACCCCTAGACCAAGGGGTGGGCTTACGTCGGTGCCCCACTTGTCGATCAGGTCCAGGTACACGTCGTAGAGCGCATCGATCTCTGCCACGGCTTGGTGAGGCGCCGCGTGCAGCGGAATCAGCACCAGCTCCCGCGCAGCTGCGGGAAGGGGTCCCCGCGTCAGAGGCGGCGGGAGGGAAGGGGCGGGGCCGGCGGAAGGGGAGGGGCCGGGCCCGCTCACCTAGGCCAGCGGCCGAGAACTTGACGACGAAGGGCTCGCGGCTGAATGCGTCCTCGGGATCTGGGTACTGGTAGGTGTCCACGACCGACACCGCGTCCTTCCTAGGAGGTGGAGGTCCCGCTGAGCCCCCCACCTCCTCCGCCCCGCGCGCCCCTCCCTGCGCGCCCCCCTCACCTGTACACGAACAGGTACATCTCCTTGTACTGGTCTCGGCCCAGGGGCTGGCTGCTCACAAAGCTGTACTCGTGCTCGGACACGCTGCGGAGACACGGGCCGGTCCGGGGTCACGGCGCCACGCCGGGGCAAGATCCCAGCCGGGGGTCGCGACGAGGGGCCCTGCCCACCACACCTGTTGATCAGCTCCATGAGCGCGGACACGGCGCTGAGGTCCGGGTCTCGCACCTCCTGCACCAGCGCGAGGTCATAGCCAGCCAGGATCTGGGGAGGAGTGGAGGGTGGGGGGTCAGCGCAGTCAGCACCCCCAAACCCCGCCCTGCCCCGGCCCGGGCCCCACCTTCGCGATAATGCTGCCGCAATCCGGATCCGACACTTTGCTGTCCCCGAAGCTCTGGATGTTGAAGGCTCCGATGCGCAGCGCCGCGGCCCCGGCGGTTTCCAGCGCCCAGAGCGTGGCCAGCAGAGCCCGGGGCCAGCCCATGGAGGGGAGCGCGGTGATTGGAGGGACAGACGCGGCCGCCTACGCAGACCCGTTGTCAGACCCACCGACCCACCCCTCTCCTCCGCGGTCGCCCAGTGCCGGCCAGTGCGAAGCAGCATCTGCCCCTGATCTCTGCAGGCTCCCAAGGCACTGCTGGGCTCTCAGCGACCGCTGCCTTCCCACTGCGCGAGAAGCCGCAGCCCGAATAGAGGGCCCGGCCCATCCAGCCCTAGCTCGGCGCAGCCAGGAGACTCACCTGGGATGTGGGTGCTGCGGCCCAAGGCTCAGGGGTCCCGGAGGAATGGGGATCCTGGTCCAGGCTGGGGGCACACCCGACACAGGACTGGGCCGACTCTCTCTGGCAGCAGCTCTGGCACCAGGGCAGGGGCCAGTATTTGAGGTCTTGATGCAGGGAGGGGCCGGGCTGCACTGGGTCCCGCCCCCCTCAACCGAGCTGGGTGCCCATGAATTCCTGGCGCTCATTCCCATGGAGACCCCCAGGGTAAGGGGTGGGAGTCTGCCTGAGCTGGCTCTGGTACCCCAGGCCTTTAACCATCCCAGAAGCCCCTGCCAGCCCCCTAGGATGGAGGTAGACAGTGACTGCCACATCCCAGTTCTGGCCGTGTTGTTGTCCTGCCCCTAGAAACTAGGTCACCTAGACTCTGCCTCCCTGAGCAGAATCCCCTCAGAGAAAGGCAGCGCAGGAAGGACCAGCCGTACTCCCAGCCAAGCATCTCCTGCTGCCGCACCACCTGCTCACCCTGCGATGGAGGCCAAGGCTCCCGGATCTCCCTGTCCCCATCCCTGGTCCTCCCACCCACCCTGCAGGCCTCAGGTGGCCAGGGGCATGGCTCCAGCTAGGCAGGGCAGGAGGTTGTTGGTCAACATGCCAATGACACCCACACGCTACCAAGGCGCCGCCAGGGCTGGCTGGAGCTCCTGGGCAGGGCGGCCAGGCACGTGAGTTTAGGGGTGGCCTGGGAAGCAGGTATTGCTGCCAGGCCCCGGGCAAAGGTAGTGGCACCAACTGTGGAGGCTGCTGCTGCCACATCACAAGCTGCAGGTTCTCATGTTTTATTGTAAAGCAACAAGAAACTCTTATGTACACTGCCCATCTCGGGGCACCGCCATTCTCTGCCATCTTCTCTACCAAGCCAGGCAGGCACGGGCGGGGCGCTCAGAGTCCTCTGCCCTGTCCCTGCCCTGCTGGGTCCCCGCAGGCCCCATGCTAGACGATGACCGTCTGCACCTCCAGCTGGCCCTCTGGCGAGGCGATGACCAGCTCGCCCGCATGCTCCAGGATCTCGATGTCCTCTGATGACACCATGGTCACAGTGGCCTGTTCAGTGCCACTTGCCCCTGCTCGGGCGGCGAGCACAGTGCCCTCACTGATGGCTGAGGCCAGCGTCATGGCCACCTGCTCCGTCAGGCTTTCGGGAGTGGCGATGGTGATGGTGTCGGCGGCAGCCGCCTCTGGGCCCAGCGCCGTCTCCTCGTCCATGGTGACGTTCTGCACGATGATCTGGTGGCCGGCGCTGGCCTGGTGCACGATCTGCTGCACCACTTTCATGATGTGGCTGTCCACCTGCGGGGCCACAGCTCAGCGAGAGCGGCTGCGCCAGGGAGCCTCCCCGCCCGCGCCCGCCCCGCCCCTCACCTCCGTCTGGGTGCCCTCAATGATCTCCGTGGCCTCGCTGGTTTCTGCATCATCCGCAGTGGCCTGGGCAGAAGGGCAGAGGTCAGCTTTGGCAGCCCCAGGGTCCCATCCCAGCCCCAGGGCTTCACACCCACCTCGATGATATACTCCTGGGTGTCGGCCACCACGGACGAGAACTCTACCAACACCGTGTGCGGGTCCTCCGAGAGGACAGTGGTGGCTGCCGTGGGGCTCTCCTCGGACACCAGCAACTCCTCCACCTCCAGCAGACAGCCCCCTGTGGTGGGGACTCTGTCAGGGCTTGGCCAGCCCAGGCCCTCTCCCGCTCCCACTCCCGCCTCCGCTGGACCAGACCTTTGGTGCGCAGGTGCCGGTTCAGCGTGCCGTGCTCTGCGAATCCGCGGCCACACTTGTAGCACTTGAATGGCTTCTCACCCGTGTGGTGCCGCACATGCCGCACCAGTGAGCCTTTCTCTCGGAAGCCCCGGCTGCAGAACTGGCACACGTGTGGCTTCTCCTCCAGGTGTGTCCGGAAGTGCACCTGCTGTGCGTTCTGTGGGGACGCCTCTCAGTGCCGGCCTGGCTCCAGCCACAATACACTACAGCTCTCCCCTCCCGCTTCTGGGCCCAGGGTCAAGACTGAGCAGGGTGAAGGCTGGGAAGGGGTACAACTGGGCCAGGGCCAGGGAGCAGGAGGATGGGGTCAGGTGCCAGGGTCCTGGGGCCAGAGGCTTACCTTGGTCTTGTAGCGCTTGCCGCACTCGGGACAAGGGTAGGGCCGCTCGTCTGAGTGGACGCGCCGGTGGCCCCGCACGTGGGCGATGGTCTTGTACAGCTTCCCGCAGTCCCCACAGCGGAAGCGGCGCTCACGCACGTGCACCTCCTGGTGCTTCTTGAGCAGGTAGGCCTTGGGGAAGGCCTTGCCACACTGCGTGCAGGTGAATGGCCTCGGTCCTGTAGCCACACACACCATCAGGCCAGGCCCACCACCTGCGGGCCCGCCCGGCCACCTGCCACCTTCCCACAGCTCCCCTGGCTCCCCGCTGGACACCCACAGGCACCCCGGCCACCTACAGGCCATCCACTGCCGTGGGCCACACACCCACCCATCACCCACCGGTGTGGCCCCTCTTGTGGGCCTCCAGGGTGGCTGCTGTCGGGAAGGTCTCACTGCACTGAGGACATGGGTGGGTCCTGGGCACCGCTGAGGCCTCGCTGGCCACCTGCTGGGGAACCACAGGAAGGACTCCAGCACCCGGGGGAGGCTGTGCCCTGGCAGTGCCAAGGACCCAACTGTGGGCCCCACCCTGACAGGCTCCCTCGCAGTCCCAGGGAAGGTAGTAAACAGACCAATGGACAAAGTCACTGCAGAAAGCCACTGCAGGAAGTGCAAAGGCCAGCATGGGGACAGCCCCCGGGGTCCAGCCCAAGGGAGGGGCCTGCAGGTGGAACCTACTGTCTCCAGCGGCTGCACTTCCAGTACCGGCAGCTGCGGGGCTGCCTCTGCCAGGGGCTGGGGACTGGACCCGGCAGCAGGGGCTGGCTCCAGGGCACCCTCCTCCCCCGCAGCGCGCTCAAGGACGATGCCAGAGTTCTGCATGGCCTGGTGCAGCAGGTTCTCACGGCTGCCCTCGCTGGAGCAGGGGAGCTCCTGGGAGATGGGGGACTGCAGAGGAGGCACAGAGAGGAGGCTGGCCGAGCAGCCTGGCATCCGGCACCCACCCTCAACCACCCCATGGGGCAGACCCAACACCAGGGGCGCTGTGCAAACCCTTGGAGCCCCATGTCACTCCCACTGGCCCTGCTCTCCCTGCGGGAAGCCCAGCCCTTGCCTGCCTGGCCCAGACCCTTGGAGCTAGTGCCTAGAACCAAGACTAGCACTGAGCGGACAGAAGACAGAGCTGCCCTACGGGGCTCCCCTGCTGGCCCCCACCTCTGGGGCCAGGGCTTTCATGCCCAGGGGCAGCTCCTGCATCTGGACGTGGACTTCGTGGATGACAGTGCCCTTGGCATCTGTCACCAGGTGAATCACAGGTGAGGTCTCTAGGGGCTCGCCTGTCACCGGTGATGCGACTGTCCCCAAGGCAGCAGTTCCAGCTCCAGACCCTTCAAGGCAGAGTGAGGGAGTGAAGATCTCTCACACCCCAGTGGCGGCTGGTTCCACAGCCAGCCCCTGGGACTAGGCAGCTGTCCACGTCACACTGACCTGCAGGCGCGTCCTCTTTGCCAACGGCCATGTCCTTGCTCACACTGAAGCGGATCTTCTCTGTGCAGGGGGTGAGAGACTTGAGGTGCCGGGTCAGCGCACCCGACTCCCGGAAGCTCTTCCCACACTTGGAGCACTTGTAGGGGCGCTCATCTGCAGAGAGAACCCAGTCAGCTTCGGGCAGCCCCGGCAGGCTGGTGACGAGAGAACAAGGCGAAGGCAGGCAGGGGCTCCGCCTCCTCCCCCGAAGCTGGGGAACTCGAGGTGGGGGCACCCCAGGGCAAGCGTCAGGGTGCTGCAGGGCTCCGGCCCAAGGCGCGACCAGCTCACCCGTGTGCCGCCGGTGGTGCCGGATCAGCGAGCCCTTGGTGCGGAAGGAGGCCCCGCAGAGCTTGCACTCGTGGTCCTTGCGGCTGCTGTGAGTGACCATGTGGGCCTTGAGGATGCTGCCCTGCGGGGGAGGGCAAGGCAGCTCAGGGCCCTCCCAGGGGGGACAGGAGGGGGCCTGCCGCCCACACACTGGCTCCCCGAACACCGGCTCACCGTCTTGAAGGTCTTGTGGCACAGCGCACACACGTAGCGGCCGTCCCTGTTCACCAGGAGCTTCACCTGGGCCTGCTCGCCCTCCCCTGCGAGCCCCAGCCCCTGAGGGTGGGGGCTGCCTGGGGCCTCGGCCATCTCGCTGTCCCCCGGCTCTGCCTCAGCCGCCACGATAACCTCTTTGATGTGCCCACTACCTAGGAGAGGCATTTCCACTTGAGCCCCAGGACATGCCCCTGCCCAGAGACCCCAGAGACTGCCGGCACCAAGGGAGAGGACCTGCGGCTGTGGGCCACAGCCTGGATCCAGCGGGCACCGAGCCCTCAACACACAGGCCCGAGCCAGCAGCCACGGTGTCGTTCACCTCTCCAGGTCAGAGTGAGAGGTGGGGAGACACCTCCCAACTCCTCCAGGCTGCCCAGAGATGCTCCAGGGTCCCCAGATGTGTTCGCATGAGCATAGATGCCCCGTCCCCAAAGCCAAGAGGACATGCGGGTTCTGGTGACAAGGTCCCTGGGCGCAGAGACAGCCGCCTGTCCTGCTCGCTGCCATGGCTCCCACCAACATAGGGAGGTCACTCCTCCATCAGAGATGGGCCGGGCCACTCAGCAGGGCAGAGCCCAGTCCCAAAGCAGGCTCGGCCTCGAGGAATGAACGCTCTCCAGACGCCCGGGACAGCCTGAGCCCAGGAAGCCGGGCTTTAGCACTTCTTGAGGGTGCTGGGAAAATCTGACAATGTGCAGATTTTCGGCTGTAAACACTGCACGCTTTCTGCTCATAAAGATGACAAATGGGAAACAGCTGTGAAGCCACTTCTTCGACACCACCTCAGTCCGGCTGGCGTCTTGTTTTGACAAGCTGTTCTCTTGAATAACAACAAAAGCGCCGTGACTCAGAAACAATTAAGGGCCCCTCCTGCCTGAGCCCTGGCCGACGCACTCAAAGCCCCAGAGGTGATCTTCCAAAGGACAGAGGCCTCTGATGGGGAGGACCTGAAGGAAATGGTGCTGCAAGGCCACAGAGAAGAAATGAGTTTTTTCCAAGGAAGAGGCAGGAGGGCCTGGAGGTGAGCTCCAGCTGCCCACAGAGCTGACCGCACTCCTGCACCCACAAAGACAGGGCCTGGCACCGTCCTGTCCCTGGGCTGCCAGCAGGCAGGACCCTATGCCATCTCCACTGGAGGCCAACAGGAGAGCTGGCAACCCTGGGCTCAGTCCACCGGGCCTGCTGACTGGCCAAGGGCACGCTCAGGGTACCCAGGATGCCTGCAAAGGAGAAAATCCTAGAGATGCCAGAGTGGCAGGGGTGCCGAGGGGGGGCCCCTGAAGCATAGGGAGGGGTGCCGGGCCCAAGCCTGGGGGCTGCTGGAGGTCAAGTGGGAGAAAAGGGGCCTGGCTGGCCAGAGACCGAGCTCCGAGACCCCACCAGAACCTCAGGAGTTCACGCTCGGAGAGGACGCCACCATCCCAGAAACCAAAAGCCAGGCTAAGGCAGAGCCCGCCCCCCCCACGTGAACATTCCGAGTGCTGAGCGTCTTGGTCACAGGAATGCTGGGAAGACAGCACGGAAGTGAGACAGGTGCTGCCGCTGCCTCCTGGAGACCGGCCTGCTCACAGGTGTCCTTCCCAGGCCCGGGGCTGGCCTCTGCCATGGCTCCTTTACCTCCTCCTCCTGCCATAGCCAGTCCCCAGGGCTGCCCAATGCCAGGTTCCACCTGGTGCCCAAATCCACTTCCCGTCCAGCTGCCCACTCCCTGCCTGCCTCGCCTCGGCCCAGCAGGCTCCCCAGACAGCAGCTGTGCCCCCCGCTACTTCCCACAGCATCAGGCCCCTGCCAGCTCCCTCCCTGGCATCTGCACACCCGGCCCCAGCAGCCTCTGGCTCCCTCAACCGGCCCAGGCCCTGGCTGGCTCTGAATGTCCCCCTGCACACACCTCTGTCCCTGATGAGTGAGACTGTCCAGACCTTGGAACAGCCCCTCCCAGAGCACATCAGGAAGACATCTCCACTTCAAAAGTAGCCATCAAAGAAGCCTGGCACTCCATGTTCATGAAAGCCCACTGAGGGCCAGTGCAGCAGCCGCCACCCCCCACACCAGAGTGAGCACTAGAGGGCAGGCCGAGGCCAGCATTGAGTCCAGGCCCGGCTGGAGAGTCCCGTCCATCTACCCTGCACCCACCTGGTGGGTGTTACTGCCTATGAGCAGAGAGCAGGAACCAGAGGGGTGGCAGGGAAGTGGGGAAGATTCTGGGAGAAGCAGGTCAGAGACAGCCCAGGAAACGTGGAGGGAGACAGCACAGCCTGAAGACTCCCTGGTGCCACCTGAGGAAGTCACGGTGCCCAGTGCTCCCTCCTCCCTCCTTCCTCTTCCTGCAGGCTGTGCCCCCAGAAAGGCTCCCACAAGGCCACGACCCCTCCAAGCCAGGCCCTGCTCTCAGGAGAGATAAGCATACAGGCAGCAGAGGCCCCATCCTCGGGCCCCATGACGACGGTCTATCAGGTCAGTGATCCATGACAGCCGGCTTACCAACGAGGTCGGGTGTGTGGCTGATGTCTGCTGCCAGGGAAGCTGCCTCCACCACGATGTGGGCCACAGTGATGGGCTCCTCTGGGCCTGGTGCCGCTGGCACCACCTGTCAACAAGGGACAGGGAACAGAGGGGACTCATCTGTGTGCTCCAGAGTTCTGAGAAGAGGCCTGGGCTCTGCTGGTGCAAAGCTGTGGAGGTGTGACCTGTGGCGCTCAGGCCTGGATCTATGTCCTTGGGACAGCGGTGGTGGGGGCTCTCGTCTTCCCCCACTGGACCACAGGTCCCAGCCCAGCCCCTTCAGCCCAGGGCCAGGGTCAGCACTGTCACTCTCACGCCTCTGGCCATGTGGGCTGGACCTGGAGCACAGGGCACCTGCAGGGAGGGACCAGCAACTCTGGCAGGAAGCTGGACTGGCCTCAGCCCACCAGCCCCCGCCAGGTAGTCCGGAGAGGGCCCTGGGGATGTGAGCCAGAGGCCTTCCTGAAGCAGAGGGCACCTCTTTGAGAGGTAGGTAAACAGCACAGGCTCAGAGTAAGGTGACCAGGGTCCAGCATCACCTGGACCACGGCCTGCTGGTGGCCGGAGACCACTGACCACTCTCTGAGCCTGCTCTCCTGATTCTGTGCAATGTGGATGACAAGCACCCACTGCAGCGTACGCGGGGTTCATAGGCCTGTGTGTCCAGCCCAAGCAAAGGTGGCCATTTTGATGATCAGATAGCGGTATCCCCACAGCCACACTTCACTTGTGAAGTCCCCAGGGACTGTGTGTGCAGGACAGAAGATAAGCCAAAAGGACAAAGGCTGCCATGGAACCCCAGAGCCAAAGAAGACCCTCAGGCTCCAAGAAAGAAGGGATCCCAGCTCCCAACTGCATGGGCTTCGGCCAGAGGCTGCTGAGAAGGCTGGGCCACCGCAGGCCCTCCAGGACACCCCAGAGCGCCACAGGCTCACAAACCTGGACCTTCCCACGCTGCAGCCAGGTGCCTGCCCTCTGCTCGCCCACACGACCTCCAGAACCAGCTGCACAGGTCCATCCTGTAGTGCGGCCTCCCCCACCCATCAGGTGAACCCGGGAGGGGGTGTCAGAGTGGGTTGGGGCTCACCTCCGGGCCCAGCAATGCTGTGGTGGCAGGGGTGGCGGGCAGGGCCTCCTGAGAAGCCCGCTGGCAGGCCTTCTGAATCTTGTGCTGAACAAAATCCTCCAAGGCAGTGAACTCCGCCTGGCAGCGACCACATCTGTGTACATCGTCCTCATCTGCAACGAGCCTGCTATCAGCAGGGCCTGGGAGGCAGAGACTGGGCAGACAGGGCCCCATCTGGCTTTTCCTCCAGCCCCAGAACAGACTCCGCTAGGAGGCCATCAGAGGCAGAGCTCCTTCCTGAGGCTGCTGAGAACACATTCGAGCTCAAAACAAGGTCCCCCCAGGGTACAGCTCCCATCTTCTGCAGGTCTGCAGGGGCCAGACACACCCCAGGTCAGCACCCAGCAGGGGTGGCCCTGACCACATGCTTAGGCTGCAGGCATCTGCTAAGACTGCCATGCCCATAGCCCCCACCTCAGCAATGAGAGGCCCAGAGAGGGGCTGGGAGGCAGAGGGATTCCTCCATGCTGGTTTGGGGACAGTAAAAGGACAAGGATTTAAGACTACTGGGACCGGGCATGGTGGCTCACGCCTATAATCTCAGCACTTTGAGGGAATGAGGTGGGAGGATTGCTTCAGCCCAGGAGTTCAAGACCAGCCTGGTCAACGTAGCAAGACCTGTCTCTACCAAAAGAAAAAAAATGTTTTTAAAACATTTTTAATTTAGGCCAGACGCAGTGGCTCATGCCTATAAACCCAGCACTTTGAGAGGCCAAGGTGGATGGATGACCTAAGGTCAAGAGTTCAAGATCAGCCTGACCAACATGGTGAAACCCTATCTCTATTAAAAATACAAGCTGGGTGTGGTGGCTGACGCCTGTAATCCCAGCACTTTGGGAGGCCGAGGTAGGCAGATCACCTGAGGTCAGGAGTTCAAGACTAGGCTGACCAACATGGAGAAAACCCATTTCTACTAAAAATACAAAAATTAGCTGGGCATGGTGGCACATGCCTGTAAATCCCAGCTACTTGGGAAGCTGAGGCAGGAGAACTGCTTGAACCCAGGAGGCGGAGATTGCGGTGAGCCGAGATCACGCCATTGTACTCCAGCCTGGGCAACAAGAGTGAAACTCCATCTCAGGGGGAAAAAAAAAAAAAAAAAAAAAAAGGCCGGGCGTGGTGGCTCACGCTTATAATCCAAGCACTTTGTTTGCAGGCCAAGGTAGGTGGATCACCTGAGGTCAGGAGTTCAAGATCAGCCTGACCAACATGGTGAAACCTCATCTTAAAAATAAATAAATAAATAAATAAAAATTAGCCAAGCGTGGTGGCATGCACCTGTAATCCCAGCTACTTGGGAGGCTGAGGCAGGAGAATCACTTCAAGTCAGAAGGCAGAGGTTACAGTGAGCCGTGGCATTGCACTCCAGCCTGGGCAAGAAGAGGGAAACCCATTTCAAAAAAAAGAAAAAAATCAAAAAACATTTAGCCAAGCATGGTGGCATGTACCTGCAGTCCTAGCTACTCAGGAGGATTGCTTGAGCCCAGGGGTTGAGGCTGCAATGAGCCATGATCGCACCACTGCACTTCAGCCTGGGGGACAGGGCAAGAGCATGCCTTAAAAGACACAAAAACAAAACAAACAGAAACTGTTGGAGTTTGAATGTACCCTGGGGCATCTGAGTGCTGGGGTGTCTGAGTGACCATCTCTAAGCTATCCCATCTGTAAAATGGGCTGACCCATTGCAGGGTGTGGTGTTCAAGGGGGCCCAGTAGACCGATGCCCACTGGCTCTGGCTGAGAGGCAAACGCAGGGACCCTGCGGCCTTGTCTCAGAGTGAAATGGGCTGGGTGTGTCTCCTTTTGGGGTAGGGGGTCCTACGGTGGCAATTCCCTGGTGCTGAGTGAGACCCTGGAGTCGGGTGGGAAGGGGAAGAGGGTAGTAGATGCCTCAGAGCTTGGTTTGTGACTGGGAGCCATCAGGAGGGGACTACTCTCTGTTGGGTGGCCCTCTGCAGGTGAGTCACAGCTGTGGTTTGGCCCTTTCTCCACCCTCGAATTCAACCTCCACCTCCCAGGCTCAGGTGATTCTCCTGCCTCCGCCTCCCGAGTAGCTGGGATTAGAGGCATGCTCCACCCGCCCAGCTAATTTTGTATTTTTATTTTTAGAACAGACAGGATTTCACCATGTTGGCCAGACTGGTCTCAAACTCCTGACCTCAAGTTCTGCCCACCTTGGCCTCCCAAAGTGCTGGGATTACAGGCGTGAGCCACTGCGCCCAGCGGCAATCTCTGTTTTAATTCTACAAGGCAGCAGAGCCCAGAAGTTAAAGGGGCCGAGGTGAAGCCCTTCACAGTGCTGGGATCCAATCCAGCTCTTGCTACCTACTACCTGGGTGACCCAGTCATTGTCAAATCTCCAACCCTCCATTTTCTCATCCCCAAAATGGGAATAACAATAATAACGTCGACCTGTCAGGAATGGTTTGAGAATGAAAAGACCTAACGCAGGGTACGCGCTTGTGACATTACTGGCAGAGGCTGCCGCCCCATTCTGTAGAGGAAATAGAGGTTCACAGATGGTGAGTCACCTGCCTAGGACCAAGGAGCTAGAAAGTGGCAAGTCTGGGACTGGACCAGGCCACAGGCTGGCTGTAGTGCACCAGCCCTCTTGCACAGGGCTCTGCTGCCTCCCCACGGACAGGCCAGATCCTGGAGAAATCCAGGCCCCGCCCTCTTGGAGCCTCCAACCCCAACTGGGCAGGGCCCTAGAGGCCCATCAGGTGCAGGGGGAAGGGGCCCAGAGGAAGGTAGGACCAGGCTCAGGCATCGGAGGCATAGTGGGACCCGGACGTCGGCCCGAGGGGCAGGGCTGATGGTGGCGACGTCTGCGAAGGTCTACACCGGGCGCCCTGGGGCTCAGCAATCCGCGATCACTTGTGGGCACCGGGGCGAGGGGGGTGACGGGCGTCCCACAGGAGAGGCCCGTGAGGGTCCCAGTAAACCTGGGGGTCTCGTGGAGTGGTGTGAGGGCCCCGCGGGATCTGCGAGAAGGCTGGTCTGGGAGGCTCTGTTGCGCCCGCAGCTCGGGCCATAGGGGCCTCCGCCAGCCCGGGATGAACTGCCCTCACCCCGGCCGCGCCCTCCGGGTCTGCCGCGTTACCTTCCTCACTGAAGGGCGCCGGGAGGCCGAGGAAGCTGCCGGGGGCCAAGGCAGCCGCCGCCGCCGCAACCCCACCCTCGCCCGCTTCCCGCCCGGCTTCGGCCGGGGCTTCTGCCGTATGAGCGGCCGTCACCCGCACTGCCATCGCGCCCTCCATGTCGCAACGCGCCGCAGGAAGATGGCGGATTTACGACCGTGTCGTCATAACAACGGGCCGCGCAGAGGCCGACGAGAGGGAACGGAGAGAGGAGGGCGGGGCGGGGCCGGAGCGGATTGACAGACGTGCGGGAAGCGGGGCGTGGATAGGGGTGTGGCCTGGAAGGGCAGAGGCGGGGCCCGGCGCGCTAAGAGACTGGGCGGGACTGCGGGAAGGGCGTCGCTACGGTGGAGCAGATTGACAGGCAGAGGGCGGGGCGGCAGGTGGACTGGGTTCGAGGCTGCGCTCAGATTTGAGAGCCAGAGGACGGGAGAGACGAGTGGACTGGCGGGCGCTACAGAGCCGCGCCCCAGAGCGTCCGGAGCTTGCTACAGGTAGACCCGCCCGCGGCTGCCACTGGGAAGCCGCCATAGTTCCAAATCGGGTTCGGTGCTCGCCGCCTCCTGACAACCTCGGGCGTTAGAGCCTCCCAAGATGATGACCCGGGTCACAGGAGAAGAACCCGGGTCGGGGATGGCTCATGGGTAGCTTTGCGAAGCTGTTTTATTCTTTTATATACTTTTTAAATTTTAAAAACTTTACTTATACTTTTAAAAGAGAGATGGGGGTCTCGCTATGTTGACTAGGCTGGTCTCAAACTCCTAACCTCAAACCATTTACCCATTTCCGCCTCCCAAAGTACTAGGCTTACAGGCGTGAGCCGCTGCTCCCGGCCACACTGGATTTGGGGGTATTTTTGGGGGGAGAGGTTGTTTTTCAGTTTTTTGAGACAGAGTCTGGCTCTGTCACCCAGGCTTGAGTGCAGTGGTGCAATCTCGGCTCACTGCAGCCTCTGCCTCCCAGATAAAAACGATTCTCCTGCTTCAGCCTCCTGGGTAACTGGAACTACAGGCGCCCACCCGGCTAATTTTTTGTATTTTCAGTAGAGACAGGGTTTCACCATGTTGGCCAGGCTGGTCTTGAACTCCCGACCTCAGGTGATCCACCCGCCTCGGCCTCCCAGAGTGCTGGGATTACAAGTGTGAGCCACCGACACTGACTGGTTTTCGTGTTTATTTTGAGACAGTGTCTCGCTCTGTCGCCCACTCTGGAGTGCAGTGCCTTGATGTCAGCTCACTACAGCCTCCACCCCTCAGCCACCCAAGTAGCTGGGACTACAGGCGCCAGCCACCATGCCCAGCTAATTTTTGTATATTTTGTAGAGATAGGTTTTCGCCATGTTGCCCAAGCTGGTCTGGAACTCCCGAGCTCAAGCGACCCGCCCACCTCAGCCCATTTATATACTTTTAAAAAACTGGCCGGGCTCTCAGTGCCTCACGCCTGTAATCCCAGCACTTTGGGAGACCAAGGCGGGCAGATCACAAGGTCAGGAGATTGAGACCATCCTGGCCAACATGGTGAAACCCTGTATCTACTAAAAATACAAAAATTAGCTGGATATGGTGGCGCCTGCCTGTAATCCCAGCTACTCAGGAGGCTGAGGCAGAAGAATCGCTCAAACCCAGGAGGCAGAGGTTGCAGTGAGCCAAGATTATGCCACTGCACTCCATCCTGGGCAACAGAACAAGACTTCATCTCAAAAAATATCTGTATTGTGGCAAACACACATAAAATTTACTATTAGCAACATTCACAGTGTTGTGCAACCATCACAGCTATGCGGTTCGGGAAGCTTTTCAGCACCCCAAAAGGAACCCTGTACTTTTAAGCAGTGATTCCCCATCCACCCCTCCCTGCCAACCCTGGGTAGACACGAGTCTACCTTCTGTCTCCACGATAAAGTTACCTATTGTGAACATGTCCTACAATATATGACTTTTTTTTTTTTGGAGACAGGGTCTCAATCTGTCACCCAAGCTGGAGTGCATTGGTGTGATCCTAGCTCACTGCAACCTCCCCTTCCAGACTCAAGGAAGGTCATCGGCCATCAGGTTGGGGTAACAATGGGCTACTTTCTGCGAGTAGGTTGCTTGCCGCTGCAAGGTTTTGAGCAGAGGACATGACAGTCGGAGTTATAGAATGATCCCTAACTGCTGCACAGAAAAAGGGACATTAGGCTGGCCGTGGTGGCTCACGCCTGTAATCCTAGCACTTTGGGAGGCCGAGGCTGGCAGATCACCTGAGGTCAGAAGTTTGAGACCAGCCTAATATGGTAAAACCCCATCTTTACTAAAAATACAAAAAAAATTAGCTGGGCGTGATAGCACATGCCTGTAATCCCAGCTACTCTGAAGGCTGAGACAGGAAAATCACTTGAACCCAAGAGGCAGAGGTTGCAGTGAGGTGACATCACGCTACTGCACTCCAGCCTGAATGACAGAGCAAGACTCTGTCTCAAAACAAAAAAAAGAAAGAAGGCCGGGCGTGGTGGCTCACGCCTGTAATCCAAGCACTTTGGAGGCCAAGGCGGGCGGATCACCTGAGGTCAGGAGTTCAAGACCAGCCTGACCAACATGGTGAAACCCCGTTTTATAAAAAAAAATAATAAATAAAAAATAAATTTAAAAAAA